>JAEQBH010003850.1:0-279344 GCA_016808115.1 Tetrastigma voinierianum | reverse complement strand
TCAAAGTTTCATAAGTTTTGTTGACCCAAGTGTATTATTTCTTCAAGACGTACTTATTACCTGGTTTACTTTACATTATTTCAAACTAAGTACTGTCCAATTCACATATCTATTTTCCAATTTTTTGCAATCTATACTGAATTTAAACAATGCAGGCAGCACTCCTAATTTCCAGTTTAATTATTCATGCCCTTATTCTTCCTGAAATTTTGTTCTTGGGAAAGAACAAAATTGTTTATTTGATTCATGCGCAAACAATGCATTTATTCTTTTCATGCTAAACAGAAAATGATACAAAAATGAAATTTAATATATCGATTAGTGAACTCAAAAAAAATTAATTTGTAGGTCAACAAGAATTTTTATTCAAATATCAACACATTTCGATATTGTATAATCAGCTTCCTATAAATAAAAGACTATAATTCAAATCGTAGAAAACTTTTATTTCTTTATCTAAAACTCCATATCTTCCCTCCGAAGGTTGTAGCTTCTGCTTCATTTGGTTCACCAGACCTTGAGCTTGCTCCAAGAGTGATTCGGCTGTTAACAAGGTCGTTCAACAAATTACGCCTTCCTTCTTTTCTTTGAGTTTTGTTTGATGGGTCTTAAATGAATCCTCTCTTCCACCTTTCCCATTAACCACTCTCTTGATTACACGGGCTTTCTTATGGAATAATGAATGGAATTGGTTTGTTTTCCACTCCATTCATTCCATAAGCTCTGTGTTTGCAGCCTAGAAACTCTTCTTTTTCCTTCATTCTCCCTTCTCTTCATTCTTTTTGTTTATTTTTCCTTTGTTCTCCCCTCCTTTTATAGTGATTTTGCATCTCTTGGGAACTACAAGACCATTTATTCTTTCTTTAAATTTTGATGAATGAATTGAATGAGGTTTCTAATTCATGCTTGTTATTTCCAAATGTAGGTTTGTAAATTCTGGGTGGAGAATATTGATCGTTTTTCTTGGAGTTATTAATTCCCCTCTTATTATTCTCTTTGAAACTGAGCAGACCAAACCAATTCGTTTAATCAAGACATTGATTTTTGTTTCTGCATTTATAACTATTTATTTCAAAGATTCTGAATGAGTGATGCAGAACTGGAATGCTGTGACACCCAAAATGAGGGGTTTAAAATCCCACTTTTATTGGATTTTGGACTTTTCTAGTCTCAATCAGATTTTGTTGCGATCTCGAAATGGCCAAGACAAGGAATTTTTATGTCACAACTTTCTTTTCTTTCCTTGCTTTATTTCAGTCGTGACCTCGCCAATTGCTTCGACTTCCTTTCTAGTTGATCAAGCCTGAAGATCCAAAGATTCTTGCTTGCAACTTTTTTGATTTGAGTGTTACACTAAAATTTTCTGCGTTTTCCTAAACAATCGTGTTCTGCGCAATTTCTACTTTATTCAAATCTTAACTCCAAGACTAACTTACAACTCCTAAGCTATCTTCTGTTATAAAATATTCAATAACCATCCACTATGCATCTCATTCAAAATTTAAGCACCAAAACAAAATCAAATTCCCCCAAACTTTCAATCATGCTATATCAAAGACAAAATTTAAATAAAATCAAAAAGAGTATACTGCCCCTTTTTGTCTCTTATGCCGACTGAAGTTTGATTGTAGATGCTCTCCCTTTTGCAAAACTTTCTTACTGCAAAAAACGAACAAAATATTTACCTATTTTCTTTAATCAAATATGAATCAAATTTCTTTAAAGCTTAGTCAGAAATGTAAACACAAAATTGTAACTATAAATGCCAAAAATTTAAAACAAACCGATGTGGATTGCCTTCCACAAGCCGCTTCAATTTTTATTCTTTAGCCGGACTTTCTTCGCCATTGTTTTGTTTCTTCAATTTCCTTATTCGTAACTAAGGGTTACTCTTCCAATTGCTTCTTCTCAAGGTGTTATTTTTAATCTTCCACCATTCACTTTGAACTCCATGATTGCTAGTTCTAAGTGTCACTACCCCAAACTGTGTGCTTGATACCACTGTATATGGTCCACTCCATTTGGATTTAAGCTTTCCTGGAAAGAAGCTTAGTCTAGAGTTGAATAACAGGACCTGATCTTCTGCCTTGAATTCCCTCCTCAAAATTCGTTAATCATGCCATTTTTTTGTTTTATCTTTGTAGATTCTGGCACTATTATAGGCTTCATTCCTCAACTCTTCCAATTCATTTAACTGGAGTAGTCTCTCTTCTTAAAGAGTTTGAAATCAAAATTTAGCTTCGATGGCCCACATAGCTTATATTCTAGCTCAAGAGGGTAGATGACAAGGCTTTCCAAAGACAAGCCTGCAGTGGACACATCTTAATTGAGCTTTAAAAGTAGTCCTCGCATGCTAAAGTGCATCATCAAGCTTCAAAGACCAATCTCTTATGCTAGAACTTATAGTCTTTTCCAAAATTTTCTTTATCTCCCTGTTGGAAATTTCATCTCGCTCTTATTTGTTTGAGGATGATAAGCCAAGCCTTATAATGTGTTTGATACCATTCGCCATGAGTTTGTCAAACAATCTTATTTGCAAAATGGCTCTCCATCACTAATTATGATCTCCGTGTCCCAAATCCGCTAAGAATATTTCTTTGTAAAAATCCAACAAACTGTATTGGCATCATTCTTTGACAAGCCGCTTCTCAACCCATTTTGATACACCAGTTAGGAGTATGATATATCTCCAAATGAAACTCGGAAAAGGTCCCATAAAATCCATTCCCCCATACATCAAACAATTGCACCACTGTGGATACCTTGGTGGGCATCTCATGCCTTTGCTGATGATTTCCATTCTTTCGCATTGATCACATACCTTCACCCATTCAAAATGCCCTGAAATAGAGGCCAAGAAATCCCAATCGAGAATTTTTAGCTGCCACTCCAGAAATTTCCTCCATATGGTGATGCATGACATTCTTGTAAAATCTTGCTTTGTTCACCCTCTGATACACATCTCCTTATAATCAGATCAGTCTTCTTTTAAACAATACTGGATCATACTGTGATGTAGTACTACACACCCTAGTTTTTTTTTCTTCAATGGTAGTCGAATTTTGTGGCATAATTCCAATAAGCCAAGAAGTTCACAATATCGATATCAAGGTGTTTAGAGGATAGCTGGAAATAACTGTTCATCTGGTAAATTCTTCATTTCTCTTCTTCTTCTTGTACAAGAAGTTTCCACTCTTGCCAAGGATCACTATCACATTGTCACAACCCTTCTTGTCTTTTTATTTCTAAATCAAATTCCTACAATATCGCATCTAATTGATCGGGCCTTGGCTTTGTTTTTCTTACATTAGATACTTAATTGCTGCATGATCACTGTGTATTATAACATGGGACCCCAAAATATACGGCCTAAATTTTTCACATAAACACTATTAAGCGCATCTCCTTTTCAAAAGAGTGAGTAATTTTCCGAGCTTCATTAAAGGTTTTGCTAGCATAGTATATATTTGAACACTTTTTCATCTTTCTGTCCCAATACAGCTCCCATTGCAAAATCATCACATCACATGATACTTCAAATTCTCTGTCTAACTGTTTACATGATGGGAGCTTCAACTAATCCGATTTGATTTTTCCAAAGAATTTCGCGGTGATTCATCAAAAGAGAACTTAGTATCCTTTTCCAAAGAATCCGCATAGTGGTCTAGCAATTCTTGAGAAATCTCCGATAAATCTTCTCCTTCAGAAACTGATGTCCTAAGAAACTTTAATTCCGCTCGACCGAGTAGGGGTGGCATCAAATTTCTTATAATCAAACTTTTGTTTGTCTACCTCAAGCCTTCGCATAAATCATGCCCCAAGACAATTCCTTCAGTTCATAAAATGGCATTTTTCCCAATCCGTAGCCAGATTCTTGTCCTTGCACCTTGAAGTAATTGGCCCCCAAGTTATGCAAGCACTGCTCAAAAAACCTGGATCCATACACCAAAATCATCCATGAAGATCTCCATAACTCTTCACTAAATCAGCAACATAGACATCATGCACTTTGAAGGTACTACAGGAGCATTACACAAAACCAAAATGGTTCTTAAAAGCAAAAGTACCAAATGGGCATGTAAAAGTGGTTTTCTCCGATCTTCAGTGAAATAGCTTATTCGGGTTATATCCAGTGAGACCACTGATGGAGGTGTCCCCTGCTTTAACTGATTCAAAGATCTGATCAATGGAAAGGCAGAAAGTGATCCTTTTGCTGCATTCAATTTTCTCGTAGTCAATACACACCCCTCCATCCCGTCACGCTTCTTGTAGGAATCATTTCATTCTTTCATTTCTGATCACAAGGAATCCACCTTTCTTTGGGAACCATATGCATCAGGCTTACCCAAGAACTATCTGATATAAAGATATAAAACCCGATTTAACCATTTAACTTCTTTCTACAACTTCTTCATCACTGGTTCAAATTTCTCCTTGATGCTCATTAGAAGTTTTGCATTATCATTCAAGAATATTTTGTGCATGAAAATGGAGGGGTCAGATAATTTCTTCAGATCTTTCAATCACCAAGCAATACTTCCTTTGTATTTTCTCAAAATTTCCAACAACTTCGTTTCGCCTTCGCCAATGCAGCCATATGATAACTCGGGTTTTCTTCGTTCGAAAACTCATATATTTCAAATGATCGGGCAATTTCTTCCAATGTGTTAACCCTTCGCACTAATTTCCCCGCTTGATAGCTTTGATCGTTACATCATTCTGATCGTTATTTATATCAATTATTTTTAACAAATTTTGAGTATCACAATTAGACTCAAGATAATCGGGAAATTCATCTCAATTTCATTGATAGACTGTTGAAGGATACAATCGAATTCATCTAACATCGAGAAGGCATTTGTTTCTACAGCCATACAACTTTCGCTCTACATCAGATTCCAAACTCCTATTAATTTTAAAGGGCACTGTCATCACCTCAAGTGTCGCTTCACCTTTCGAGAACCACCACGCAACTAAAGTATGGCAGTTATCTTCCCAAGAACAAAGGAACTCAGGTATCTTCCTCCATTCGCATGATAACAAAATCCACTCTGGGAAGATGAATTTCACAACCTTGACAAGTACACCTTCGCATGCTCTGGTTGTGCTATCGATCTATCGCCCATTTGCAATGTAATTGTTGTTGGGGTAAGTTCCCAAATTAAGTTTCAGATTAACCGATAGAGGCATCAAATTTATACTAGCACGTAATCACATAAAACTTTCTTGAATCTATATTTCCCTAAGGAGCAGGGAATGGTGAACCGCTGTGGTCCTTCATTTTGCCGAGCTACTGATAACTAAGACCGCAAGTAGCAACTAAGTTTACTATTCTCCTCAGCTATCTTCCTTTTTCTTGCTCAAGATTCTTCCAAATTTTGGTATAAATAAATTTCATTTGGTCGATCAATTTCCTCGCAATGGAATATTGATTTCTATTTTCTTGAAAATGTCCAAGAATTAAGAAACTTGTTCTTCTCTTTTGCCTTCCGTCTCGTGAAATGGCACCGAAGGTATGTCGGTACTCCCTTCTCGTTTCGCTTCACACTTTTCTGCTTATTCAACTGCGGTAGCTCTTCCTTCCTTCCGGGTCTCTCGGTTTCACCTCAGTCTCTTCTTCCTCTTTCTTTCCTTCTATTGCTCAAACCTTCCCACTTCTTAACCAACTGGCCATGCGCCTGATTCTTTGAGTGCACCAGGAATGTACCCTTGCTCTAATTTGGCATATTCAGTGGCCAACCGCCTCTACTTCAGGTCTCCAAATTCAATGAGGCACTCAGATTCTTCTCTAAACATTGAAATGTGACTTGAAAGTCTAAGTCGCATCAGCCAGCTCATAGAATTATAATAGCCTTTGCTAGTTCTCGCGGAATGCAAGATTTATTCTTCAGTTGGCGAGTCTTCCGACCCTCGAGCAGTCATTTCGCCTTTCACCCCGATGCCGCACTGAACTTCGTGGTCATTATATCCTTGTTGAGGATTCGGGTCTACGCCTCGCATTGTAATGCCCCTCCACCATATGAGAAATTCTCGCGGTTCGTTGACCAATGTGTGGGCAGGTTAGGATTTGGGCTTTGAAATGGTAATTTCTCGCTCATTCACGCATTCTTAACCTCTCAAAGATCATAAGAATCTTCTTCTGTTGGTACATCAGCACTTCTTCTCATCAGTTCTTCTTCCACTGCTTCTATTTCATGAGCAGTATTTTTCTTCCTTCGCTTGTCCATCCTATGCATTGCGGCATCTAACTTGCTCTCCATGGCTGTCATTTGCTCACTTCCATGATCTTTCTTTTCCCATCATACCCCTTGGAAAACCTTTATGGAGCTCATATTACGGCCAAGTCTTCTATCAGACTTCAGCCTCTTCAAAGACTTTTTCGTTTGAATGCTCCACAAAGATGAAGCATCGGGAGCACATTCTTAGATGTATCATTCAAGGCATGATACACTATATCCATCTAGGTTTTTAACCAATTCCATGCATGTACACCTCTTCAAAGAACTCTGAATCTTTCCTAAAGCATATAGGCTCATCTTCCATTTGTTGAAGACTATTATCTCCTCTTCTCCTGACGGGAGATGTGGAAAAGAACCCGCCTGGCATGCCTCTACCAATCCTTTCCCAAGTATCAATCGAATCCATAAGGTAACGATTCATACCATGGCTGAGATTCCTAAAGAAAATGGAAGATGCAACTTTATCACCTCTAGTCTCACACCATTCGGCCTTCATCAGATCCATATTCATCTTGAGAAATCTACCTAGATGCTCAAGCGGCTCGTGGGGTGACCAGTGAATCGGAGCATCACGCCCCATTTGTAATCAAAGTCGGCTTTAGTCTCAAGACGGTGTCCACGTAGTCAGTCCGATCAGAATACTCTTTCTCGATCAGCTCTAAACTCTCCATTGTGGCCGCAATGGGAGGCCTTCCTCGTCGCTGTCCCCGTCTCCTGTCCGGTCATGTCTCTCATCCGCTATAGTCATTTCATTCTTTTGTCTTTCTTAAGCATCCGGGTGTTCTTTCCAATTCAAAGGTCCGTTGAATCGTCGTAATCCTGCTTTATATGCATTAAAGGATTGAAATCAAAACACACTCGTGATTAATAGGATTAGTCAAACTAAACAAACATTTTCAACATGGCTTGTTAAAGATCGCGGGTTGATTTAGCCACCGCTGAGTGCTATTTTTGTTCTTTTCCTTGAGAAATCATTCAAATTAGTATTTCCTTTGTCGAATATTGATCTATTTAATTTTCAATCTTAAGAACGGCGCCATAAAACTTGTTTGCTCTTTTCTATCTAGACTAAACCTCAAATTAACATAGTTACAAGAGCCTTACACTTCTCTTTGCATCCATGTCATTTTCGATAAGTTTGCTTGATAAAATAATTTTCTTACTGTTCATGATTTAAAGATAAGGGTAAAGTCTAGTGACATCATAAGTGCACAGGTCATGCATATAAAATCTGAATGGTCCAGTATCATTCTACAGAGATTGCAACGAATTAAAGATCAACTAATCCAATCGCAAAATTCCATACTATTCGACTAAGAACCTATAGTGAAAGTTTTATCTAAACAAAAATTAAAATCCTATGCTATTGAATATTGTCAAACTGCTTTCAAACAAAAAATAAAATGAATAAAAATAAATGATCTATAAGAATGGATTGAAACCGTCATGAGAAACTAAAACCATCGCTGAAATACAATGAAACTACTAATTCCACTAAAGCACATCGCTCGCTTTTTATATATGGATTTGATTTGGTCTTAAGATTTCCTAATTTTTGGAATTGATTTATAGTTCATCTGTTGTATCCTCGCTTCTCTCGAAGACAAGATCAAACTTAAATGAATTCAAAGATTCCAAATTCCTCTGCAAGATCCTCGGGTACTTTTCTCTCTCAATACTTCATACCCATTTCCCCTGCACACAGCATCTTTTGCTTTTCCTTCTCAGATTTTCAAAGTTTACCACTTAATCGGTGGCTCAACCTCCAAATCTATGGGTTCGCCCTTCCTGATTAGATCTAAGCTAACACGGGTTAGGAACTTCATCTTTTTAGATTAAGGTGAACTCTCTGATTATTTATATTGTTAAATACACCCCTCCAACTTCAATTATGAGCGAATGGGGATTTATCAAAATGAACTCTCAGAGCTCAACAGTTCATCAATGGTAGTCTAACATACCCAGAAAAGAATGCTCTCAGCTCTCTCGTGAATTGCCTCCTGTCACGCAGAGGGCACCTGATATCTGAGTAAGATACATTCCACCGGCATTAGGTACTACTATCGGGAACTTTACAATCTCACAACGACACCAAAATACAAATCTAAACCCAAATTAGTCTTCCATATTGCGGTGAAAGACTCAATCAATGTAATCAAATTCATACATACAGTCATTATCGGCATTAATTAAGAATGGAGCACCAATCACTGACAACCACCTGTGAATTAAATAAAACTCGAGAAGAAATGAATTCCATAAATTTGTCTAGATTTCATAAATTTCTCTTTTTTAGGCGCATTACTAAGAAAATAACGGAAAGAAGAAAATTCAGCTTTACTCGTTTCGCATAGCTTCAAGTAAAATTCAAATCCGTAAAAGAAATAAACTAAAATAAAGAAGAGAAATAAAATCTACTCTAAACTATACAATGAGTTCCTCTCCTTTCCCCTTTTCTGGGTAGTAACGACGAAAGCTACTTTACTATTCTCAAACTGTCTATTTATACTACAAATAAATTACCGAACTCCTAAAGCCCGTGGATTTCCAAAGAAAAGCTCAGCTCATTACGCCTTATGTCACACTCGTTGATGTCACGACATGGATTTCTCTTGATTGTTCATGATCAGTCGCGACCTCTTTGTTTCTGTTACAACCAATTTTCTTGCAACTGCTTTTGATCACGAAGTCGCATCAAGTGGCAGTCAGAACTTTCTTGCTTCCAAGATTTCTCTGTTGATGTTGCGACTCTGGGCTTCATGTCATGACATTGTCTGCTTTCTTCTTCCAGCCTTCCGTTACGACAGCAGTCTTTAGGTTGCACCACCTTCTGTCTGTATGATGATTTCTAAGGTTGTGGACGGATTTCTTGTCACATTGTGTTGGTGGTCTTTTTGCCTTCATAGGTTTGGTTTTTATGTCGCGACCTCATGATGTCGCGATCTCTCGCGTCTGCTTCTTTTTTTCTTCCGTCGCAACCTCGCTTCTTTTGTTGCAACCAGTTTCCTCCTTCCCACCTTTATTCTAGGTCGCGACCTCAAGGTGATGTCGCGACCTCATGTTGCTCTTTTTCTGATTGCATGTAGTCCCAATTGCTCAAAAGTAGTTGCGACCTTGATTTATTATGCTCATCTCTACTTCCTGTCGCGACCTAAACGAGTGGTCGCGACATCGTTTCTTATCCTTGATTTGTAAATGGTCGCAACTCCAGTTCTTAGTTGGCAAGGGCTTCGGTTTGGCTTTAGGTTGCGACCTCCTTTCAACCTCTTTTTTTGGTTGCAACTTAAATCTTCCTGCGCTTATGTCACACATCAAAGTGGTGTCGCTGGCTACGAAATGGAGCCTTCATTTAAAAAAAAACTAGTTGCAACATTGTCTTTGCAAAGACCTCTTGTGGATTCATAGACGAATCTTTGTTGCGACTCCCTGATTTCTTAGGTTATGATTTAATTTTGTTGTAAACTGGTTTATTCTTATTTTTGCTAAGATTTATTACGTATTTTCCTAAGTAAATGAAATTTATAAAATATCCACATTTCTGCAAACAAATCAACATTTATCTCGTAATATACTCAGAAAAATGGATTAAAAATCTAATGAGTTTTTGGACTCATCATCGATTCCTCAGCATTGCATCCCTACAACACAAAAAGAGTTGTGGAATAAAAGTGGGTCCTGATCTATTTAGGTTGTTAGCACACAAGGTTTTGGCTCTAGCTCGGTTAGGGGGGGGGAGATGTATAGTTTCATAGTTTATGATTGAGACCTGATCAAACAAACCCGTAGCTTTTTGTAGAAGAGCCTGGTTCATGCCTCGGGGAGAAAGCTTGTCAGGGTCGATAATGTTGGTATAGTTTTCTAATTCTTTCGAGATGGGTATTAGTTCAGGCGGTGATTCACACGTGTGCCATGCATTAATAAGTACAAACTCCTTTAACCTCACATATTTTGTTCTCTACTTGTTATGTATTTTGAGATTGCTACTGGACTAGCAAATGCCTAAGCTGCGTGATTAGTACCTAAAAAGTGCTTATTTTGAAACTTATTAAGGATAGGTTTTGAGTGCTTTTGTGTACTAATCATATTAATTAAGCCAATTGACACGTGTAGGTCCTTTTATACTAATGATTGTATTTCGAGGCTGTTGTGGCAGTTTTACTGTGTTCATAAACCTATCCTACCATATCAAGCTAAGCATGTATCGGTTAAACTGATGCATAATCGAGTTCTATGATTTATATTCGATTACATCAAGCCAGGAATGAAGAAATTGAAGATGAAACAAGAAGAAATGCAGGCTGGATGATGCAGGATGCAAGCAGGAGAAGATATGAAATTTTCGCTACAATAGCGAAATTTTCGCTATAATAGCGAAATTTTCGCAATTATAGCGAAATTTTCGATACATAGCGAAAATTTCATTCCATAGCGAAATTTTCGCTATAATAGCGAAATTTTCGCAATTATAGCAAAAAGTTCTCTATGTTATGTAATTTCGCTATATAGCGAAATTTTCGGCTATAGCGAAATTGTTCTGCTTTGTTTTTGGGTTCAAACGACCCGCTTTTGAATTCTTTTTCCATTTCTACCTCATCGTAATGATACTATTTAGATAGTTTGGTTTTTCACCTTTTGTAAGGCTATATAAGCCAAGTGTTATGAACTTTTTTGTAACCCAACTCTCATTCGAAGGCATTTTTCATTACGCCTCCGTTTCACTTTCCGCTCTTCTCTCACCTCTTCTCTCACTTTCTAAAGTTACCAAACACACCCTTTCGAGGATGACAACTCAGGGGCGGATGTTCTGGCTTAAAAGCCTCTAAACTCTTAAAGAGGAGGGTTGCCAGGCAGGGGTTGATGGGTTGCTGGTGTTCCTCTGCTTTTTTAAGACGCAGTACTCGCGATTTATGTTCCAACTTTTCAAAACTAGGCTTTAAATGCGAGCCATGTATTTCTTCTTGGGCGAATACTTGCGTTTTTAGGTTCAAGCAGTATTCTTATATTTATAGATACACTCTACATCTATGATGCCACACCCAGCCATCGAGGTAGGTTAAATGCTAGATTTCAATCAGAACATTAAATGCTCGCAAATGCTATATTTCAAATAGAATGGTACTTGTGGTTAGTTTCTAAAGTTAAACAAAGATCCCAGCTTTTGGAGATGACTATATGTGAATCTCCTACGCGAGGTAAGAACCCGAGGACAATCTTTGCAACCCTATCATACCAAACTAGTGACCCGAAACTCAAGGTCTTTCTTTTACATTTTATTTCGAATTTCAGCTAACTCAAAGGACAACAACCATCGCTTTTGTACAACCGAAATCTAAACAAAAGCCTCACCATTTCGAATCCATTATACAAAACCATTCAGAAGAAGAAACCATCCCCAAAGAGTTCGATTCAGTTATTTATAATTTTGTAGCATTTTCGTGTTACTTTTTACAGTGATCGTGGTGAGTTTAGGTATAAATTTTGTCGATTCAAAACACCTCATTGTGCATGCGAATCATGTACACCCATTCTTCTAACCCGTCATTGTCTTTATCCCACTGTACATAAACTCCTATATGAACAAAACAACACCAATAAGAAGCAAAGACAAGGCTGACAAAAGCAAGCATTTGACTAAAAAAATCGAGGTGGACAAGAAAAGAATTTAATTCAACCTGCATGAACTACTAGGTAAATTGAAAGAGATAAAGTTTCACCAATACTGTGCGGATTTAGGATCACAAGTCCAACAAATTAATACTGACTAAGGCACCATCCCCGGCAAATGGGCCATTTGATTCTGGGTGCGGAGGGGTGGTCCGAATCAACAAATTGTATAAACCTAATTCTCCTACTATCGAGCATGGCTACTACAAGATAGTGAATTTAGGGTCGAAACAATACAGATGGGTTTTCTTCGCACAAATGACTTACAAGGAGGTTCAAAATGGTGAATTTGTTTCTGATTTAAGTAGTTTGATAAAAAACAAGTGGGTTTTAGATGGTGGAAACCAAGTTAAATAAAATAAAATGTAAAGAAGGTTCCTTTAGAAGATCGGGCTACCTGATTTGGCCCCATTTAACTGAGGTCTTGGTCCGTCAGGGAGGATGACCTATAGTCATTTCTCGAACCGAATCTTCATTTGGTTATAAAAACTGGACCCTAATAATTTTCCTTTTGAAAGATGGTGTTTATTGAGCATTGTATGGTCCTCGACAAGGTAAAACCTATCTCCTCGCTCCCACCTTACAAGAACTGTTAAATGACAACTAATGAATTCAGCGATCTGGTCAATGCGCATCCAATTAACCCTAAAAGATTGCCGAAGTATAGGTCATTCAAGACGATCAAAGGGATTTAAACCTAAGATTGGAAGAGATATTAGCTAAATGACAATAAATACTCGCTGAAAACCGGTGAGAACCTCATAACCCTAGGAACCCTCCTCCATTAGCCTTCCTTCAAGGATAAGACGGTTTAGCTACCTATCCTCTTGAGCTATTACATCCTGTGGTGTTTCGCCGGTGAGAAAATGAGAGAAAAAAGAGAGAAAGATAGAGAATGAGAGGCCAGAAAATTCCCGCCGCCCAATGTATACCCCCCCCAAAAAAAAAAAAAAAAAAAGTCAACATTTCAGAAACCCAAGTTTGGGCTGAGATGCACTCACTTGAGGACAAGAGAAATTACAAAAACATATGAACTACCACTATTACATGAAGGATTCAGAAAATACAAAATTGGTCAAAAGGGAAATCGCTCTTACAGCTATGTAATTTATAACCCGCAAAATTTCACAAGTTGCAAAATTTTCGTAGCCTCGCTCTCGTTCTTCTGCTTGGTTCTCTGCTTTTCTTTTCTTCTAGTTTCTAACCTACAGCTCTGAGTTCGACTTGGGTCCTTCATGATCGAGCTGACTCAACAATTTTAGGGCAGTTAGCTTGCACAAACTACAAAATTTGCCACAAAATGCGATCAATAGTATAAATCAAGACTCTAAATGGGATAATCGGGGGCACTGGTTGATTAGTACACAAAAAGTGCTCAAAACCTGCAATAAACAGGGCTCAAAATAGCACTATTTGGATACTAATCACTGTCACGCTGGGCTACGGATCGGTATGCTACAATAGTACGTTTGTTCGACTCTTATTGATATACCAATCTATCCTTAACTCGAATTTAATGGTTAACATTCTATTAAGGGCATTCAAATCATTTATAGGAAAATACAATATAGTATGTATTTTTATACAAACAAATCATTTCAATACTCATGCACTTTCATGTCATCTATTTCTTACAATCAATCAATTTCTCAAATTTCAACTGAATCATAACTTACAATTCAGCCTACAATGTATTTGCATCAAATCAATTTAAAACAATTCAATATGCAATTCAAACATTTTGGAGATAGAGATTCGGCCAACGAGAAAGGTGTAGAACAAACCAAAAGTTTTGTACTTGATTCCAATCATCGTGAATTCAGATTCGCTGCTTTCCTCTTTGTCAGCCCCTATTCCAATACAATTAAAGAACAATATTATTCATGCGTGCTAGTGATTTTGGTTCGGGTGGATTTTTGGAGCTTAATATCGTATTTTTAATCTCATTAGCAAATAAGGGCAAGATACAAACCCGATATGGTTGTTAGTTTCCCAAACTTTAATCCATCACATAACCAAAATACTAAAATTTTTGTCCTACCTTATAATCCTTTTCCAACAGTACTCTTGATCAACTAAACCATCCCCAATGGAAGATTAAGTCAAAACTCTAAAGAGTCACTTCAACACCACATGCAAGGACCAAGTATTTTCCGCTTTTGTACTCTCTGGACTTTATTACCCCAAAATTATACAAAGGGTCTTCAAAATTTATAAAACTCTCCATTTTAGTCCTTTATATATCCAATGACATCACTAAAAATTTTCAATTTAAAATTTCTTCTCTAAGGCCCTCAACCACATAACACAAACATGGCAAAACATGCTTCTTTTTTTTTCAGACAACAATACCTTTAAAACGTGTCACCAAAACCATCCTAATGTTGTCCAAAATTAACTTCAAACATTGATTTGATTAGCTTAGACCAATTTCTAACCAACCCCCAAGCACCCAAAATCATATTATAAACCAATTAGTCCAGTTTTTAACTTTAACATCCCAAAACCCTAACCTGTCCACTTTGACATCTTGTAACAAAACACTTTCTAAAATCAAATAAATTACCAAATAAATTTGTCCAGCAGAAAAGTTAATATTTAAAAGACCATATATTCCTTGCCAAGACCTTTAACCATCCCAACAATCTATTCTTATAAATTTCAAAACACACTTAGCCAAAACAGTCCCAAAACTCGTTACGGCTTAATGCCAAATTGTTAGCTCACTGAATCACTCCATTGTTATTCGATTTCAGTCTTAACCCATAAATTGGTAATTGATACTTGACTCATTTGAAGCTATGGTTCTAAGGTTCTTCCACAAATTGGAATCACCTAATTTGATCATCAAAATCCTGCTTATTGTATTTATATCTAGACTACTTCTTAATTTGCAAAATAGAATCTACACATAGCTCCACTTTGATAGATTTTCGGCACTTTCGGGGTTACACTTGCATACACTTCCTTCCATAATTCAAATTATTCTAGAATTTTAGTTTACCCAGAATTTTGAATCACTCTAAATTGATGAGTGAAACTGCTTTATGGTCAAAACACCACAACTACAATTCCAAAACAAGGCATACCCGTGAGCTACCCAAACCCCCCTTTAAGCCCATATTCGGGAGCCTTAATGGTACAATTTGCTCTTGGTCCCTTCTATAAATTTATATATATATATATATCCTATGATTCTTTACCAATTGGAATCACTTCATTTGGATGATTATAACTTAATCTATAGCCAAAACAAGAATAGGGGTTTTGACAAAATTTTGACAAAGATTGAAAAACCAACATTTCTTACAATCACTCCAAACCAATCCAAACTAATACCAACCAACAAATACTTTAAACTCAACCTAACACAACCCTGAAAACTCATTTACAACCAAAACAAAACTCTTTTATCCACATTTGGGTTTTCCACTCAAACACAAATAAAAGGGGGTTTAGGTTTGAGTCTACCAAATCTTTCAAACTTCAATACCAAGGTTCCTCCTTGTTTTTAATCACTTTAGCCTTTGATTTTCATGCAGCAATTCACAAATCTCCCCATTCAAAAACCCTAGCTCTCTCCCTTTTTCTCAAAAATGAAAATGTCTTAATGAGAGGAATGTCTCTCAAAGGCCAAATATGGTCTTTAAGTCTCCTATTCACAAGGCCCTATTTGGCTCACACTAAATCCCATTTTCTCATATATTTTTTCCATTTAACCTTCATTTTTGAACTTCATTTCTATTTCATTTAGAGCACTTTGCACTTATACTTTCTCATTTAGGACCTTTTGGGGGTCCTTGATTTTCTGATTATTTTTAACAATGAATTTGGTTTTCAGAAAATTTTCGTTAACATTTTTGGTTTCTGAAAGTATTTTTAAAATCGAAAAATTTAGAGATTTGAATTTATTTTATACCCTAAACATATAATAAAAATATTATATATAAAAAAAAAATACTATATTTTTGGGGCGTTAATACGCTAGTCGCACTGTAATCCGCGCTTTGAAAGACCGAACTCCTCTAGGAATGGACGAAGGCTATTATTTTATGTGCAACTTAAAAGAATGTCATAGTTATAAATCTTAAATTTATTTAATTTGTGTTGTTGAAATTAATTGTTCTTAATATTAGTAGCTTGTACCCAGAAAATGGTTGTATCTTGCTTTGATTTCCAGGAGGTCCTCTAAGTGACACAGAGACGAAGATTCCTGATAGTTTGGAGCAACAACTGGGGCAATGCTAGACTAATATTACGGAACTAATGAACTCTGATAGATTACTAATTTACTCATGGTGTGAGGATTAGTTAGATGATGTATCAATTTCATTGATAAGAGGTTTCTCCTATGTCTGATGGAATGATCTTGATCCTGTGTTAGCATATATCTAATTAAGAAGATAGAGAGTTTGATCGAATTTGAAGGATAAGAAACCAATTAGATTGGAGAAGGCTTGCATTGTCCTGTCTATGGGGGCAAGAAATCTTCAGTCCTAGGAATAGTGTGTGAAGTACTAGAAAGGAAAAATACTCAATTCTTAGAAAGAGAATTATATCCTAGAAGTAACTGATTAGACCCATGTGTCTGGAAGGACTATGGTTCTCTAATTAGTGAAATGTATAGTGTATGGAGGAATCCAAACTATACTACCTTGCATCTTTGACAAGTTCATTTCAAACTAATGTTTGAGCTATGTTATAAATGATGCAAAATTGATAATTATACATTGATCTATTTCCCAAAGGTTAACTTTACTCAATGAACTCTCCAACCCAATTCATTTTGATTTTTTTTTATATATAAATCTTTCTTTTAATTACCATTCTTCTTTTAGTTTAACAAATCAATTTTGTACTTTATACAAATAGTAAAGGATCTTGAGTATTTGGGGTAATTGGATCTTTAGATTTCTAAAATAATCCGTAATCTATACTTGACTTATTTATAACCCACTATATTACGAAAGACCTATGCATTTATTAAAAATTTCACAGTAGACTAAAACTCACAAATAATATATATAGAAAATATTCATACATTGAAAAGAATAGTGACATCGCATTTTGGTTTTATATGAGAAAAAGGTTATAATCAACAGTTTTTAAGGATACTTCGAGAACTTTAGTTAGTCATTGGTAGTCATGTTAGGAATTTTGCTTATACAAGTTTTTGGGTCCGTTTCCGGGGATTCTAAACAACTTTCCAGTAGGAGTGTCAAAAATAAATCATTTGGTTTCAACCTGTCTAAACAAGTTTATTGGCGTTGTTACTGGTGATTGAAAGAAGAATTTAAATATCAATATTCCAACCAAAGAGAGAATTAAGCACGGACATTTTCTTTTGTTTTATCAAAATTTTAGAAAAATATACAAAATTAGTTTTTATCATAAGAATCTAGGGGTAAGCTACTAAAAATTGCTTATGAGCTTTATATGATATAGAAGCTTTCACCTGATCACGGATTCAGTGTATTTCCATTTCAAGAAGATCTTACATGCATAGAAAACCGTGGCGTAATTCACGCTTTTGTGACACTGAATCGGGGAGAAGACACCGAGGAAACGGAAGAAAGTCTGGCACTGGGAATCAAGAATTATGGCGTGAGCAAAGAGAGATAAAGCAAAACACTCAGGCATAAGCAACAGCAGAGAGGCCTCATAGGCAAAGGACTATGGAGGAATTTTAGAGGCCAGTCATTAGAGATAAATACTCTGCTGTGAGACAACCTCCTATAAAGGCCAACTTTGAGCAAAGCTGCCTTTGATCATACTGAAAATTCAAAGATTAAGATATCACTATCCTAGTGAAGACCCTAATGAGCATATGAGAAGATTTATGTGGATGGAAAATACAGTAAAGTTGAATGGGATGAGACCAGAGGCATAAAGTCAACTCTTCCTTTTTCACCGATGTGGCAAAGAATCCTTGGTTTGAATCACTACCTTATGGACCAATGAACGATTAGGAAGAGTTAGTGGAGGCTTAAATGAGCAGATTCTTCCCTCTACCCTCACTTCAGAAAAGAAAGGGGAAATCATAGTGTTTAAACAAAGAAATGATGAAAGTCTCTATAATGCATGGGGAGAGATATAAGATATTAAATATGCCCAATGCATAGCATAGATTTGACTAATTTTATGATGGATACATTTTACTTAATTTCAGAATTACACCTTCCAAAGGGTATAATTGATGCAAATTTGTAGCATTCCAGAGAAGAGTGTTTAAAGAGCTGCGATAATTGATCAAGATCTAGCAAAAGTGCAACGATGAGTCTATCTAAGACTTCGTGGAGCAAAGAAGAAACTCCAAAGGAAGGGGTGATAAAGTTGAACAGATGATCGCTATAGGCTAAACTCGATGCATTGATGAACAAGTTGGGAAACCAAGATAGAAGAATGCATTCAGCGCATGAAGTAGGAACAGTGGAAGTAAATGAGCAAAAGTGTGGTGCTAATGTGGGACTAGCCCATGGAGGGTTCCGACACTTGAGGAGGCTTTAGTTTGCTTCAACGGCACAGAAGCTACAATCTTAAGCCAAACCTCAACCTACCAACCCATTACACACCAGCACTAAGGAACCATGAGAATTTCTCATATGGAGGTGGAGCACAACAAGGTCCAAGACTAGTGCAGAATTTTCAACAACAGTATGCTCCACATAGGTTCCGAGGAAAGCAACATCAAGAGAGTCAAAGAGCATAAAATCTAGGACAAAGGAGATCTCAATCCTTTGAAGATCAAATGCTGACATTCATGGGAGAGAATAAGAGGTTGCTGAATATTCATGAGCAGAAATTTGTAGAACTAGCAACATTTCAGAAAACACAAATGTGTTCCAAGACAACACTAAGGCCTCTAAAAAATCTGAGACACAAGTAAGGCAGTTGGCCCTAGCAATGAAGAACTAGTCCAAGGATGCCTTCCCAAGTGATACAAAGAAGAATCTTAAGGACTGTATGGTGGTGACTCTGAGGAGTGGCAAAGAGTTGGAAAGTAGAAAAGAATATGAGAAGAAAAGACTTAAAAAGAAAAGGCAGGGTGGAGGAAACCCACAATAGACCAAGTTGACAGCTTCAGAATCGGGGCTTTAAAAAAGATCAAGAAAGAAGAGGTGCGTACCGAGCAAAGAGGTGGAGAAAGGAAATCGAAAGGAAGAGGAAAATGCAAGCCTGCACGCTCGTTGCTCCATTCCCTTGGGAAGGCTATAGAAAGCAAAATGAATAGCAAATTTCAGATTCTGATATGTTCAAGAAGATAGAGATCACATACCTTGGCCGAGGCATCGGGCTCAATGCCTAACTATGCTCAGTTTTTTAAAGACATTCTGAGTAAGAAGAGGAGATTTTCTTTTGAAGGAGTGGTGAGTTTGATAGCCATATGCGGTGCAATGATCTAGAGGAGCCTACCAGTGAAGATGCAAGATCCTGGAAACTTCACAATTCCCTGCACCATTGGGAATGTGGAATTTAAGAAGGCTTTGTGTGATTCAGGGGCAAGCATCAACTTGATGCCACTATCTGTAGTGAAGAGACTGAGTTTGGGGGAGCTTACTCCATAGCCATGATCACTGATCAGATGCGGACAGACTGCACAGAGGAAACCAAAGATGCTACTATGGTGGTAGGTTTTATTATTCCTAGATTTTATAGTTATGAATGGAGGAAGATACACAAGCGATAGTCGTTGGAAGACCTTTCCTAGCCACTGTGAGCCAATTCTTGATAGATGTTAAGAAAGGAGAACTCACTCTCGTGTGGCGGAGATGAAGCAAAGACACATCAACTTTAAATAAAAGCTTGAAACAAATTAAATGTGGAAAGTATAAATTGTAAGACTATAGAAACAATAGTTCCCATTAGTCCTCGAATCGATTGCTGTGATTTTAGAATCAATCAATGAAAATGAGAAGAATTTCCTAAAGATCTTAAGGATCTGACGAAGAATTTCGATTTTGGGCTGATTTAAAAGAAACATTCTTAAGTTTGAATGAGAACAATACAAAAAAATCAAGCAAGCAATGAAGAGAAGGCAAAAGAACAGAAACAAATTCGTATGGGCAAACCTTAAGAATTACCTAGACACTAAGCATGCTTTCTGGGACTTAAAAGCAAACCTATTATTATATCAGCTACATTGACTGATCTTGAAGAACAAAAACTGCTAGAGATTCTCATAAAATACAAGGAAGCAATTGCTTGGTCAGTGGAAGATTTGAAAGGAATCAGTCCTTCGATTTGCATGCATAAAATCCTCTTGGAGGAAAATGCAAAGACCTCCATTGAACATCAAAGAAGATTGAATCCAGTAATGAAAGAAGTTGTCAAAAAATAAGTATTGAAATGACTAAATGTAGGCTTGATATATGCAATCTCAGACAACCCTTGGGTGAGCCTAGTTCATGTGGTTCCCAAGAAGGGTGGATTCACTATAATGAGAAAATAGAAGAATGAATTGATTTCTACAAGAACAGTGACAAAATGGAGGGTGTGCATTGACTACAGAAAATTGAATACTGCAACCAGAAATGATTACTATCCTTTACCCTTTATTGATCAAATGTTGGATAGGTTAGAAGACACCCCCATTTCTGTTTTCTTGATGGATATTCGATATAACCAGACAAGCCATAGCCCCTAAGGACCGTAAGAAGGCTACATTTACATGTCCTTATGGCACCTGCTTTCTAGAAGGATGTCATTTAGATTATGTATCGCCCCGCCACCTTTAAAGGCAGTGTATATATGCTCCATGTTCCTTTATTTGTGGAAGAGGCTAGGGAAATCTTCATGATGACTTCGCATGTGGATCAGTTTGAGAAATATGAGAAAATTGAAACAGCATTTCGTAGATGTTAAGACAAGAACTTAGCTTTGAATTGGGAAAAATGTCATTTCATGGTGACAAAGGGTATTGTCTTGGGGCACAAGTTTTCTACAGCTGGGTTAGAAGTAGACTAAGTAAAGGTTTCTCATATAAAAACTCTCTTGATACCTACAACAGTTAAAGGGATAAGAAGTTTCCTAGGACATGTTGGATTTTACAGGAGATTTATAAGGGACTTCTCAAAAATCTCTAGACCATTATGCAGATTGTTGGAAAATGATGTTTGATTTTGATGAATCATGCAAACCTACATTTGAAGAAATTAAGTCCATATTGGTTACAGCTCCCATCATGGCAACACCTGACTGAAACAAAGAGTTTGAAATCATGTGTAATGCCAGTGACTATGCAATGAAGCAGTATTGGGACAAAGAACTGAAAAGATATTCAGGCCATATAATTATGCCAGCAAAACCTTCAATGAGACACAAGAGAATCCATTTTATCTATAGAAAATGAGATGTCGGGTAATGGTGTTTGGCTGGTGGGAAAATTCTAAGTCTGGCAGCAAATTGGGGTCCCAGCATTATACACACTAATCATGCTATAATTAAATATCTGATGGCAAAGAAAGATGCAAAACCAAGACTGATCGATGGGTATTGCTACTACAAGAGTTTGATTTAGAAATCAAAGACAAGAAGGGTAGTGACAATGTGATGGTTGATCACTTGGCAAGATTAGAAAAGCCTACTGAAGAGGAAAAAGCAATTGAAATAGAAGAAAATTTTCCTAATGAGCAGCTTTTTCAGTTATCAGTCCAAGTACCCTGGTATGCTGATATTGTGAATTACTTAGCATGTGGAATTATGCCACCTGAGTTCAACTATCAGCTAAAAGAAAGTTGAGAACTAATAGCAGATTTTATATATGGGATGACCCACTACTTTTCAGAAGATGAGCAAATTTGATTATTAGGAGATGTGTACCAGAAACAGAACAAGGTAAAATTCTTGATAAATGTCATGCATCACCATATGGAGGACACTTTGCATGAGATAAAAAAGGCCGTAAAATTCTCCAATCGGGTTTTTATTAGCCTACTCTATTCAGACACTGTTTTGAATGGGTTAAACATTGTGATAAATGTCAGAGAATGGGCAACATAAGAAGAAGAAATGAGATGCCCCTGCAAGGAATCTTGGTGGTGTAGATTTTTACATGGGGATAGATCAAGCCTCCCATCCTCTATTCGAAATCTATACATTCTCCTTTAAATGAGATTGTGTATCCAAATAGGTGAGCAATAGCTTGCCCCATAAATGATGCCAGCACAGTGGTGGGGTTCATTTAAAGAAATATTTTGAGCATATTTGGAGCACTCAGAATAATCATTAGTGATAAAGGAAGACATTTTGCAAACAAAGTGTTTACAAACTCAAGGAGCAGATAATACTAATCAAACATGTAATGGGATTGGCTTATCACCCTCGGTCAAATAAGAAAACTGAGATTTTAATAGGGAGATAAAGAAGATTCTAGAGAAAATAGTGAACTCAAGCAGAAAAGACTAGTTTATAAAGCTAGATGATGCATTGTGGGCTTATAGAACTGCTTACAAAACTCCTATTAGAATGTCCCCATACAGGATTGTATTTGGGAAGCCTTGTCATCTCCCTCTTGATTTTGAATATAAAGTTATGTGAAGCCTTGTCATCTCCCTCTTGATTTTGAATATAAAGTTATGTGGGCTATCAATAAATTGAATTGTGATTTCCAAGCTGCCAAAGAAAAGAGATTACTTCAAATGAATGAATTGTAAGAATTGAGGAATGAAGCTTATGACAATGCCAGAATCTAGAAGGATAAAACAAAGAAGTGGCATGATCAGAAAATTCAAAGCAGGAGAGCTAGTCCTGCTATACAATTCCAAGCTCAAGTTGTTTCTAGGAAAACTAAAGTCAAGATGGAGTGGTACTTACACAATAGTTGCAAGTACACTCTTTGAAGCAGTGAAACTGAAAACTAATTCTGGAAATCAGTTTAAAGTGAATGGTCAAAGATTAAAGTATTGTCTTGGAGGAAACATAAATGAAGATTAGTTCCAAATTCAGAAGAGATGGAAGAATTTTGCTGAAATGAAAACATTTTGCAGCAAATGTCTAGCTAAAGACATAAAACATGAGCAGCTACTTAGGAGTCAACCCAAGCAATTTTTAGTTTTCATAGTTAACATGATTTTGTTGAATTTTGTGTGTTTGAAGTTTAGTTTTAATTATTTGAACTTTTATTGTGTGATTATGTTGATTTTTCATAACAATGAAGCTGAAATTAGAGATGGATTTTTTTGAAGCATTCTTTCTCAAACTCATTATGCAGAAAGTGCTACAAGGCGGAGTCTTTCTGTTTCCCTAACTTGTCTTTAAAGATAATTCATAGTTGAAGTTTGGGGGAGTGTATTTTTATGGAGCAAAAAATGAATAATAGCTTTGTTGTGCCCGTTCCTTGAATATTTTGATTATCATCATGATGAAAGATACTAAATGAAGAAATGAGATATACAGTTCATACTTGAATTGAGGTTCTTTGTTGTTAGAAATGTCTTCACAAGTATGATTTGAATGGTTTGAATGCATTACATACTGTTTTGTGTGTTAATTGGTTGAAAATGTTAAATTTGCAACTTTGAGGAAAATGCACTGTATTGTAACGACATTATTTTTTTGCTTTGTCAAGACATTATTTCTCTTTATCGCAACAAAGATTGATCTAGCCTTTTATATGTTGCAGGAAATTATGTCATGACATAATACTTTATGTCGCGACATTATTTTACTTCATCAGGGTATTATTATGTCGCAACATAGTACTCTCTATCGCAACATAGGTTTAAAATAAACCCTAGGCTAGTGTTTTGTCATGACAAATTTAAAAAAAACACACAACAACTTATTTGGACTATAACTAGAGAACCTAGAAATTTGAAAGGCCCAATTTCCTCTGGTTAAACCATCAAACCATTCATCTACCTTCACCAAATTTCTCTCTTGTCTTTTGAAAACCCTAAATCCCTAAACCAGATCTCAACCATGTCTAAACCATCGAATCTGATTCAAAACCTGAACGAGATAATGGAAGAATACGTTGAGAATAAGGAAGAAGCCACTTAAGAGCTCACGTGACAAGGTAAAATAGAACAAGAAGAAACAAGAACAGAGAATGAGCAACCAACTGAAGAAACGAGAAAAAAATCTTAGGAAACTGAAACTAAGCAAAGAAGAGAAAACCAAGTAAGTGATTTTGTTTCAGAGCGTGCATATTTCACTTGGAAGGAAAAATTGCAATACAAGGATTTCAATGGCGAAAGGGGGTTCAGAAAATTAATTTCAACCTTCTTAGAAACGAATGAGAAGAGAGGATGGCACTTGTTTTGTGAGCACAAGGCTCCTAGTTTGGTGGATGTCGTCAAGGAATTTTACTCAAACATGCTGGGAGTAAGAGACAAGACAAGTTTCATCAGAGGAAAGTGGATATCATTTAGTAGAAAGAAGATAGATGAAACTTTCAATCTAAAAGAGAGAAAAAATGGTTCAAAGTTTAAGAGATTACTGAAAGAGCCAGATTACTGAAAGAGCCAGATTACCAAAAGATAGTAGATCTGCTGACAGATGGAAAGGGGAAATGGAGTTCTACAAGGAAGAATCCCCATGAGTATATTGCAAGAGGCTCATTGACAAAAGAGGCTAAGGTTGTCATTTTATTTGCTTCACTTTTTAATGTATCTAAACACTTCAAATACAAGAGAGTGAATAAGACGATACTTAGGTGCTAGCCTTGAAGGGATACAAATTTAGTTTGGGAAAAATAATAGAGAACCTGATGAGCTTATCAGTGCTGCTTAACCACAGAGGATTGGTACCCCATCCAACATTAATCACCTCTAATTTCAAATCTAGGAGGTGGGTACAAAAGACTTAAGTGAAGAAGAACGTATCTCTTAAAAGCTCCTCTAACATTGACTAGAATAACCAAGGGTCCAAAGAATAAAGGCAAAGAGAAAGAAGTAGAAACTAAAGAAGAAGCAGAGGATGACAGAGGAAATGAGCAAGCCAATTTGGAAAGCCCAATTCAAGAGAGACAAGAGAGGCAGAGGAGCTTGAGCCCCATCTAGAATGTATCTCAAGATGTCAGAGAAATTCATCAAAAGCCAACTGAGAGCTTAGGGAAACAAAGCAACAATGTAGAAGTGATGGAGATGTTGAAAGTTATGAGGCATGGCTGAGGGAAAGGGACGCATAACCATAAATCTGAACTGTGAATCTGAGAGGATGAGTACATGGATGGTGAGCTTAAAGAAGAGGATCATAATTTGGAGCATGCACTCAAACAAAAGAAATGAAGAGGAGCTGCCAGATAGAAGAGAAAAGAATTAAGGGAATAACCTTATGAAAGGGAAAGCCTTATTTCGCACTGGGGCTTGAGAAGAAACAATGAGTTACTGAAGATAATGAAAGAGATAGAGGATGTAATGGAGAAGAATATGTTGCAAAAGGAAGATGCCTTTGGATGTTTATATAAAGAATATCAAAAGGAAATCAAGCTCCTCATATAAAAAAGGGATAAGGAGATGGAAGCAACCCTCAACTGCAGGGAAAAATAATGTAGGAGTTTTAGATATGGCATAAATAATTTTGATCAAGATACTCGCCTAAGAATTTTTTGCTGAGGGAGTTCTCTAAACTCCATTGGGCAGAGATAGAATGATCTTATTAAGAAAATGACTCTCTCAATTTTTTCTAAGATTAAGGACATCTTCTGAGATCCATCAACAATTTAATCTCCCAAAAGTCCTAGAACTTGTTAGATTATTAGTCAAGGCGAAATCCTAGGCAATACCACTAACAATGAAATGGTATGTGCTATTCTTAGAAGTTTGGAACCTTCAAAGCCTCATTTTTGCACATGCATAAGCATATACCTTAGTTCCTGATTTGAGCTAAGAGCCAATTTCATCATCAACCAGCAAATGAAAAGCCTAAATCCTTCCATAAATCTAATCCTACAATAAAGAGCCTTTGTTTGCCCAGATTTCATGACAAGTACATCAATAATAGAATAGGACAAGTTTGGGGGAGCATTATTTTGAAATGTAAATGAGTGGATGCAGAATGAAGGAGGGTGCGGAAAACCAATTGATATGGAGGGAAAATGGAGTGGAAATTAAGAAAAGAAGTCGTGAAAATACAAAGTATTATATACTGAGTTTGTCTGCAGCCTTCCTTGAAATCACCTTTAAGTCTTTAGGTGTTTCTCCAACACCCTAGTACCTTAATGCTTAACTGGGTATGGAATTGGTTAATCCAAAGTTCGGCGGTGGTGAGGAAAAGCTTTAAAAGACAAACACAGATGTCATGCCCTTGAGAGCTTAACAAAGTCTAAATAGTAAATTGAATTTACACCATGTGGTCAAGAAAAAACACTACAAACAAGAGTATGCAAAATGATGCACCAAACCAAGTTTGGGATTGTTTGAAAGCTGACAACAATGGAAAAGTAAAGGATGAAGAATTGAGACAAATATGTTGAGTTGTAAGTGAAATATGGCTAAACTTGAGCCTAAATTGTCTATTTTTCTACCCAATTACCCAAGCCACACATTACAAGCCTAAAAGACCTAATTGATCTTGAAGATTGTATCTGCCTACATTAGTGGAGATTAATATGACAAACAAGCATATGGGACTTAGAAGAATCAAGGAGAATTTTATTATCTGAGTAGTGTCTCAAAAGATTAACTAATATGCCAAAGTGAAAAAGAGAGAAGACCATCACACTCTCACAAATGGGTTAAATAATTGAACTTTTTACACTATAAGAATTATTTGCCTATTTAGTGAACTTAATTGGAGGCTTGTTCGACTAGAAACTTGTTCAAAAAATAATTTTAAGCAATCTAATCAATTCTTTAGCTAATTATGGACACATGGGAAGATGTTCTGTGCAAACGTAAAAATGTCCTTAAAAAATAATGCTGAATTGCTTAAGGATAAACAAAATTTTCTTTTCTTTTCTTTTCGTATCGCTGAAAATCATGTGAAGTTTTGGGGAATTTAGTGAGTCCTCGACTCATCTATATTTAGTCCATTTTTCTTGCAATTTTTTTGAAGTTTATGATTCATTTTAATGCAAAATTATGGAATTATCACCAACTTTATGTTTGCAGGCTTTGAATGTACAAGAAAAAAAATCCAGCTTGAGAAGCAGCAAAAAAAAAAAAAAAAAATTGGTTAAGGCAAAAATGTTGCGACATAATCTCAGAGTATTGTGAAATAACTTTATGTCGCCAAACATAAGCTCAAGGCAACTAAAGAAAATGTCGCGAACAAGCAAATATATGTCGCGATAAAGATAAAGTTGAACTCAAGTTGGAAATCTAAAGATTGTCGCAACATTTCAAAAAATTTTCGCGACATAATATGAGAAGGATTGACTAAGAAATGTTGCAACAAAGAAATGGAATAAGTATAAATATAATGAAATCATAAGACATAAGAAACTATGAACATGACAATGGATTTTATGTCACGAGCATCGCTTCAGAAGTCTCTCAAAATTGCCAGCATTATGTTGTGACAAGAATAGAATATAGAAAGCAAGAAGAATGTCGTGACATAGACATTCTTTTGCTCTATCTCGACAAATATGAAGGAAAATGGTAGTAAAGTTTTGTCAAGACATTCAAACCTATGTCGCGACATAAAGTTCAGAGAGTGGCATCGCAAGGCAAGGAACTCTATCGCGACACAGAGATTTTATTGTCACAACAAAGGTTGAGAATAACTACAGGAAGAATGTCGCAACACATAAATTTATTGTCGCGACACAATGAAGAAAAGCAGGGAAAAACATTTTCACGACCAAGGTTTTTATGTCTCGGCATACCATTCAAGTATTAACACCATGAGTGGATGAAAGAAATGTCACTGAAGATAAGACACTGAGCGTCGTCATAGTCCAAGACGACCGCAATGAAGCTCAATACAACATTTTCAAAGTATGTCGCTACATAATTAAAGAAAAAGGCATAGAACACTGTCACGACATAACACTGCAAGCCACAACAAAGTTTGAGAACACAAATAGCTACAATATCGTGACCTAATTTTCTATGTCGCGATTAAAGTCACATCACGCTTTTGGGAATCCACAATTTGCAAATTTCGCTGTGGCCCATCATTTGAAAACCTATAAATAGAAGCACATGGGGTATTGTGCTTAGCTTCCGCCAAACCTGGAACATCTAGGTAGCTAGAGTCTCCTTTATATATTATTTTTCTTTTTATTTTTATTTTTTAGTTTTCTTTTATTTTTTCTCATCAATTTAGTTTCAAATTTATACAGAAGAGCATTTTCTTGGATTCGAGCAAGATCTGGTCGAAGTTTTAAGTCGGGTTCATTGTAAAAATTGGGTTTTCATTACTATCTGATTTCAATAAAATTTGGAAATTTTTTAGAGTTCATTTATTTCAGTTAGCTTGCAATTTCAGTGAATTTTCCTTATTGGTTAGTCACTGTTATTCGCAACCGGTATTGAAAGACTGAGCTCCCTTTGGGAATGGACTAGTGTTAGTTATCATTTTCTATGCAACTTAAAAGAATGTCAGAGTTAGGAAACTTTTGAATTTATCTAATCGGGTATCGTTTCGAAATTAATTGTTCTTAATATTAGTAGGTTGTACCCATAAAGGGGTTATATCTTGCTCTAATTTCTAAGAGGTCCTCTGAGTGACACAAAGATAAAGATTCCTGAGAGTATAGATCAGTTACTTAGGGGTATGCTAGAATAATATTATGGAACTAATGAACTCTAAAAGATTACTCTGATAGGTCACTAATTTACTCATGGTGTGAGGATTAGTTTGTTGGATGTATCGCTTAATTGATTGTTTTCCTTTTGTTCGATGAAATGATCTGATCTCAAAGTAATATAGGATCTATTTATGAGATAGAGAGTTTACTTCAAATTCAAATGACAGAAGATACCACTAGATGGAAAAGTTTGCATTGTCCTTATGAGGGTAAGAAATTCTAACTTAGGAAATTGGTAAAAAATGAAGTACTAGAAAGGAAAAATACCTAATTCTTAGCAAAATGATTATATCCTACAAGTAACTAATTAGACCCATGTGTCTAGAAGGAATATGGTTCTCTAATTAGTGTAATGTATAATGTATGGAGGAATCCAAACTATACTACCTTGCATCTTTGGATGTCTAGATTTCCAAACTGATATTTAACTATGTTATAGAATGATGCAAAATTGATAATTGTACATTGATCTATTTCCCAAAGGTTAACTTTACTCAATGAACTCTCAATTCCACTCATTTTCAATTTTTGTTATAGTTATAGAATTTTTAATCGCCATTCTTTCTTTAGTTTAAACAAATCAATTTTGTACTTTTGAGTTCAAATAGTAAGGATCTTGAGTAGTAGGGGTAATTGATCTTTGATCTCTCATAAATCCTCATGGGAATAATATCTGGACTTAAAATCCACTTTTATTACTTGTATGACCTGTGCACATGTAGAGAATTAGACCTAATATAAATTTGCATTATTACATACACATCAAAAAACATTTTTTATAATTCTTATCAACAAATGGGTTGATTTTTGGCAAATCTAAATTCGTAAGGGACTAAATAGTTCTAGGCAGCAGTACGTAAATTTTGATATATCGAATAGGTTCATTAACACTTAAGTGTCATGGTTAGGCTTTCAAAGCGAAAACGTTATTGTTTTGTCTCGACAATTTAAAAAACACAACAAATCATTTGGCCTATAAATAGAGAACCTCGAAATTTGAAAGGTTCACTTCCTTATAAACCATCAAACCATTCATCTACCTTCACCAAATTTCTCTCTCATCTTCTTTCGAAAACCCTAAATCCCCAAACCAGATTTCAACCATGTGAGATGATGGAAGAAATGCTGAGAATGAGGAGGAAGCCAATATGGAGCTTCAATCAAGGGCAGTGCATGAAGAAGAACAAGAAAAAACAATAACAGAGACCGAGCAACCAACTTAAGAAACAAGAAAAAGAAAGAGGGGAGCTGAGGAAACTAAAACAGAGCAGAGGAAAGAAAACCAAGTCATTTTGTTTCAGAGCATGCATATTTCGCTTGGAAGGAAAATTTGCATTACAAAGATTTCATTGGCAAAAGGGGGTTCAGCAAGTTAATTTCACCCTTCTTAGAAACGATTGAGAAGAGAGGATGACACTTATTTTGTGAGCACAAGGCTCCTAGTTTTGAGGATGTTTTCAAGGAATTTTACTCAAACATGTTGGGATTAAGAGAGAATTGGATATCATTCGGCAGAGAGAAGATAGATGAAACTTTCAATCTAAAAGAGAGAAAAAATGGTTCAAAGTTTAAGAGATTGCTGGAAGAGCCAGATTACCAAAAGATAATAGATCTGTTGATAGATGGAAAGGGGAAATGGAGTTCTACAAGGAAGAACCCTCATGAATCTATTGCAAGAGGCTCATTACAAGAGGCTATATGTTTATTTAATTTACTGCTCAACTTTTTACCATCCAAACACCTGTATAGTAAGAGAGAAGGAGGCACACTTTGTATGCTACTGAAGGATACAACTAGTGTGGAAATAATAGAGAATCCTATTTTGAGCTACTGAAGTACACGACAGAGGATTAGTACTATATTCAATGACATCACCGTGACCGTGCATCATGAGAGGTGGAAGAGACTGGAATATGACAAACATGTTTCTGGGAGTTTCTCCTCCGCCCAATCGGAATAAACTGGGTGTCCAAAGAATAAGGGTAAGGAGAAAGAAGTAGAAACTAAAGTAAATGAAGGGGATGACAAAGGAAATGAGCAAGTCCATTTGGAAAGCCCAGTTCAAGAGAGACAAGCAGAGGTAGAGGAACTTTTGAGCCCATCTGAATCTTTTATCTCTCATATGTCAAAAGAAATTCATCAAGAGCCAATTGAGAGCTCTTCCGGGGCACAAAGCAAATACCAGAACATGATGTTGGTGTTATATGATAAGAGACAAGAAAGGACAAACAACTAAAATCCAACAAAGAATTATAAATAAATATGTTTATGCAGAGCTAAAAAAGGTGCATGAATCAAACTGGCATTCAAATGTGAGACGAAGAGTGGAGGGATAAGCTAGAGATAAGAGAAAAAGAATTACAGAGAACCTGTGCAGGAAAAAGCCTTCATTTCGTGACTGCATGAGAGAGTTGAAGGAGCCATTGGAAGAGGAATGAAAAAGAGAGAGGATGGCCTCTAAAAAAGAATATACAAAGGCAAATGCCTTTGGATATTATATAAGTAGACTGAAGACAGAATCAAGTCTGATAGAAAATAGAGATAAGGAGGATAAAGCAAACTCAACTATAGGGAAATTATGGATGAGAGCTGTAGATGGATATCAATAGAAGAATTTGACTCTATATGTACTTTGTACCTGTGGTAAATTCGGTGGTCCTAAGCCTCATCGGGAAGAGAATGATCTTATTAAGGAAATGGCCTTCAATGACTCAGGTTTAGTTTCAACAAAGAGGAAGGTAGCAAGGCTGAACGACCAATACAAATAAATCTCTCAATTTTCCCTCTTCACTCAGGTTATGTCAGAACCAATAAAATATGAACCTTTCCCCTGGCATGATAGGAAAAGTGAAATGATCCGCCTTTGTTTTCTTTTCCTTCTTCTACCTTTGCAATTAAAACCCTCGGTGGGCCAGATGAAAAGCATAAATGAAAAATCAAATGTAAAAATCAGTCCATTATTTTTTTTCTCTTGCGCTTTTCAGGTCTATTTCCTTATATTGCTTGATCTTCAATAAATAAAGAATGATGACTTTAGTTTTTGTAGATCCTGAATAATATAAATCATTTTTCGGAATAGATTTATTGAGGAGAGCTGTGATTGTTTGGTGAATTGAATGATGGGTAATGAGTTGCTATGCTACAGATAGATTTTTCTTAATTGAATGGCTTGACTAATGTAAGCTTGAGTTAAACAGAATAGAAAGATGTCTGTAAACCCATACAAGAAATTATAGATGAAATTGGGGTAGGATGAGATGAATTGAAAGAGGGAAGTTGTAATGTTATCAATGAATAAGTTGAACTCAAGACTCGTGAAGATTTAAAAATCATATAAACACTATAATTTGTTTTTGTAAACAATTTAAGTCTTAACTCGAAACAACAAACATGGTCAAAAAGTACCTCTTAAAAAAATTGTGCTAAGATTAGGGACATGTTCTGAGATCCATCACAATTTAATCACCCCAAAATCCTAGAACTTGTTAGATTATTAGTCAAGGAAAAATCCTAGGCAATACAACTAACAGGAAATGATATAGGCTAGTCTTGGAAGTTTAACTTTTCAAAGTTACCTTGTAGGGTCATATATACATATACCTTAGTTCCTTATTTGAGCTAAGAGCCAATGATCAACCAACAAATAGAAACCTGGTCCTTCCTTAAATCTAATCCTACAAGAAGAACCCTTGTTTGCCCGTGATTACATGACAAGTACACTTCATTGTGTAGAATAGGACAAGTTTGGAGAAGTATTATTTCAAATGTATAGGAGGATAAGAATAAAGGATGGAGGAAACCAATTGAGATGGAGAAAGAGGAAAAAGAATGAAGGAAAAGAAGGAAAATATAGTTATCAGTGGAACACTCGGCCTTAGCCTTCCCTCCCTTGAACAATTAGAAAGCTCAGGTGCTGACACCTAGTACCCTAATGCCAACTGGTATGGGAGTTGCTAACCCAAAGTTCTCTAAGGGTGGTAGAAAGCTTAAAAAGACAAAACATTGCACTGTTCCATAAGCCTTGACAGAAAATGAAAAGTAAAAAGCTTAAACTAAATTTTATATAAATTCAGTGTCAGAAAAACAACACAACATGTAGTATGCGTAATGATGCAATCAAACCATACTGAGGTCATTTGAAAGTTGACATCACTGGAAAAGTAAAGATGAAGTAAATGAAGGCAAATATGTTGAGCCAGGTGAACTGGTAAACTGGTCACAATTATCCATTTATCTACCCACTACCTAAGTCACACATGCTTCCAACAGACCTAATTGACCGGAAGGCTGGTGATTCTACCTCACGCATTGAGTGGAGGATTTACGGACTAAAATAAACATATGGGGACTTGTAGTGAATCACAGAAGTTTATTATCTAAGTAGTGTCTCAAAAGATTAACTAATCTACCAAGGTGAAAAAGAGAGAAGACCATCACACACTCATAAATCAGGGTTGAATAATTGAATTGTTTACACTATAGGAATTATTTGTCTGTTTAGTGAACTTACTAAAATTGGTTGGGCCTCACACAAAGAGTTATTAGAATTTTACTGCAAGAAGTTTCAGGTTACTGGAATCAAGAGTCATGGATCGGGCTGGGTACAAAGAGTTGAAGCAGAGCAGGGAGTATGTAGAAAACTGTGCTCATCTTTTGTAATTTAGTTTATTTATTTATTTTATTTACAAGGGCTGTAATTTTAGAAATACTCAAGACAATCTCGCCCGCTTTCTTTATTTATTTATTTTATTCTTTATTGTTATTGATATGATTGATAACATGTCCATGCATTTAACATGCCATATGAATGCCTACATATAATGCTTTTCTCTTTGCATACATATCATTTTTCCTAGAACATGATAATTAGGATTGGTTCTATGTGCTTATCTTGTTTCATCTTTTGATGGAACAATTAATTAAATAATGTGCTTAGTTTAATTAGCTAAACTTGCAAAATTCATTAATTTAATTTAGGTTTTGTGTATCATCTTGAAAAGCCCAAATTTTTCCAACGCCATAGTAAACAAAGATTTTATTGATTAATGGTAAATTTGACTTAGGCCCAAACTATTTTATATATACTAGGCTTACCTAATAGTTAGCCCAATTTAATTTATGGATTAGATTGTCTAATTAACTTAGTACCAATATGATTGGACTCATAATTTGATTAGAGTTCACATCTTTGCAATTATTAATTATAGACAATAATTGGCTAGGATTATAAGACATATGATGTTTTATAAATAGAAAACACTTCTCTCAAAATAGTGAGTGGGGGGATTGGAAACTTGTTCAAAAATAATTTTACAACTAACCTATTTTTCGGTCAAATTGTGGGATACAAGAGAAAAGAGGTCAAAGGGTGCAATTTAAAATGTCTAAAAAATAAAAGGTGAATTGTTTGAGGACAAACAAAAAAAAAAATTTCTTTGCTTGGGGACAAACAAAACTTTAAGTTTTGGGGATTTTGATTAGTCCTAAACTCATCTATTTTTAGTCAATTTTTGTTGTATTTTTTCAGATGTTTATGATTCATTTTAATGTAGAATTATGGAATAATCATAAACTTTGTGTTTTGTAGGTTTTGAATGTAAAAGAAACAAATCCAAAGAAGAAAAGCAAAAGAAAATTGGCACAAGTAAAATGTCAAGAACATAATCCTCAGCGTAATGTCGCAAATAAAGCACAAGGCAAACACAGGCAAAGGTCGCAACAAGCAAAGATATACTGGAACAAAGACAAAGCTAAACCGTTGAAGTTTAGTGATCACGCGACATTTCAAAACTTTGTCACAACATAATATGAGAAGATTTAATTGAGAAATGTTGCAACAAAGAAATGAATGTTGCGACATAAGGAAAAACATAAGACAAAACTATTTTGCGACAATGAATTTTTATGTCGCGACATTGCCTGAGAAGTTCCTGAAGAAGTGCCATAATTATATCATAACATAAAAAACATTGTTGTGGAAAAAATGGAAGATAGAAGGCAAAACGAATGTTGTGACATTCTTTTGCTTTATCGCGACAAAGATCAAAGAAAATGGTAGTAAGTTTTATCAAGACATCCAAACCTGTGTCGCGACATAAAGAACTGAAGAAGGAAGAAAGAATGTTGCGACACAACAAAACTATGTCGTGACATAAAATGGCGATTAGTATGAGCTGTTAAGTTACTGGTCACTTATGTTTGATGTTGCGACAAACATTTTAGATAATGACAAGTTCAAGGTATGATATATGTCACGACATTTCTAATCTATGTCGCAACAAAAAGTTCAGAGGGTAGCATCTCAAGGCAAGAAAGCTTTGTCGTGACAGTAAAATTTTTATGTCACAAAAATCACAACATAATGTTGAGATAGAACTCTGTCATGACATAGAAATTTATTCTCGCGAAAAAGGTTGAGAAGAACAACAAAAAGAATGTCGAGACACAGAAACTTATTATCGTGACACAATGAAGAGTGGCAGGGAAAAACATTTGTCACGACCATGGTTTCTATGTCGCGACATTGATGAGTCCAAAAACTCATTTGATTTTTAATCCATTTTTCTGAAGTATTTTGCAAGATAAGTATTGATTCATATGCAAACAGGATATCTTACTCACCAATTTTGCGTGAAATTACAGCATAATCGAAGGTCCCAGCAAAACCAAAAGAAAGCAATCTCAAAGCAGAAACGAGGTCGCAACTTAAAATCGAGTCACAACAAGAAGCTTGTCACTCACTATTTCTGTGTCACGACATCACCAAGACTAGTCTTGAGAGAGAAATATAAGGTTTTATCAAACTAGTCGTGGATCGGAAATTGAGGGCACACCAAGTACTAAGGCAAAATGCATTAATCAAGTCAGGACCAAGAAATAAAGGGTTTAGACGATAGAAATATTCAAGGTAGAATCTAAGGTCGCGACGCCAATTGAAGACAATTGAGGTCGTGACGCCAATCTGAGGTCGCACGCTGATCCGCTGATAGTTTGCCAAATGAGGTCTCCGCAAGAAAATTTGGAAGTCGCAACTAGTTCTTAAAATGAAGGACTCAATCCCAGGTCACGATTTGCCAGGTCGCGACATGAAATCGATTGAGAGTCACAACATGGGGCTTTGAGGCTGCAAATTAAAATGAAGGAGTTGAAGGACAAAAAGTGGAGGCTGGGACCGACTATCGAGGTTGCAACATGAAGCTGAGCCAAACGAAGTCCCTGCAAGAAAATTGAAGTCGTGACTAATCATTCAGGTCGAGACCTGAAGAAACATTGAGAAGTAAAAATCCAGGTCACAACTACGTTTGAGCAAGTGGGACCAAATGCAACCAGAAACAGAGTAACCATGAGGTCGCGACATCATCTTGAGGTCGTGACTTGAAATAGAGGGTGGAATGAAGAAACTGGTTGCAACTAAGAGTTGAGGTTACAAACTGTATAGCGCAAGGAATATCAAAGCTTGGCCGCGCTAATTATTGCTAATGAATCAACTCGAACATGTGAAGGCAGAAAACCAATAAAGGAGGTTGCAACCTGAAGAAGTACTGAGCAGTCAAAAATCCAGGTCGCAACCAGAAAAAGGAAGTCATGACCTAGAGTTAAGGCAGTAGAAACAGAAATGTGGTAGCGACCTAAAACTGAGGTCGCGACGTACAATGCAACAAGGAAAAGAAGTCCTAACTCAAAACTGAAGTAGTGACAACAAAAACAGGGTCGCAACCTAAAACTGAGGTTGTGACACAGAATGCAGTAGAAATGAAGGAGGAACGAGGTTGTGACATGGAACTATGGTCGCGACATCAATTTTTGAAAACAACTGAGCCAACAAGGTCGCGACTATAATTGATGCCACGATCACTTAATCTGTAAAGTAAATCGTAAGGAAACTAAGCTCAACCCCTGGTTATCAGGTCGTGAAACTCAACTCAGTGCAATGAGAGAAATCTAAGTCATACATCAGTTTCGAGGTCGTGACATGAGACAAGACTAGCTTTTTTTTAGAAAAAATCCACCAAGTTTTTTTTTGTGAATTAGGCCCATCTTCTTTCGGCTGTGCTATAAATAGACTTTTTTTTGGTAACAGTAAAGAAGCTCCAGTTTTCGATACCTTAATCGGGAGAGGAGAAGGACTCATTGTATATTTTAGGAGCAGATTTTCTTTTCGCTTTTATTTTCTCGATTCGAACCTTCATGAATCAGGTGGAAATGCTGCTGATTTGAATTTTTGATTTTCTTATACAAATGCTACCTTAAATTAATGGATTCTAGACAAATTTCTGGAATTCGTTTTTCTCAGTATATTACAATTACAGTGGATGTATCTGATCAATGATCTATTGTTGGTTGTAATGCAGTATTTAGAACGCAGCTTCGCTAGATTGGATTTACCGTTAGTTACAGTCTTTTCTGATAATTTAGAGAGAAATACTTGGATTGGGATTTATTTGATTGATGTTGTTCCTAACTCCATCAGCTTCCCAATGATGTACCAATGCCGCTCAAGGAGTGTTTTACCTGGATTTTGTGAGGCCCTCTCACACACGTAGTTGGAGATTCCCGAGAGCTTGAGCATTCATCAGGTATTAGACTACCATTGATGAACTACTAAGCTCCGAGGGTTCATTTCCCCATAAATTCCCTTTTCACTCATAATTGGTGCTGAGGGAACATTTATAAATATAAATAATCAGATTTCACCCTTAATCTAAAGGGGAATTCCCAACCCGTGTTAGCTGAGATCCGATCATGGAAGGAAGAAACCATTAGATTTAAAGGATGAGTCATCAATTAGATGGTAGAAATTTTGCAGTAACCCTGAGAAGGGAAGCAAGATATCTACAGTCTCAGGAAATGGGTATGAAGTATTGAGAAAGAAAAATACCCAGATCCTGCAAGAAGCTCAAAAATACAAGTAGCTGGGTAAATCCTTGTCTTTGAGAAAAGCAAGAGGCCCTTAACCAGTGAACATGGAGAAATCCAATTGCATTGTTAGGCAATCTTGGATAAATCCAAAACCCATCAAAAGAGAACAGAGCAATGTGCATTTTAATGCATGAATTAATTGTTTCACAAAGATTTTATAGTGTTCATTTCTCACGTGAAACCTGATTCATCTAAAGAATTTTGTTCTTATTTTTAATGCTATCATTTACTTCCAGTTTACATAATTGTTTGCAATGATGATTATTAGTTTCTAGATTAAACTCTCACTATCCATTTTGTTCAATAGTAAGGGACCTTAAGTAGTTGGGGTAGCTGATTTCCACCTTGTCAATCAGGATGATATCCGGACTTACATCCAATTTTTACTACCAGATGACCTGTAGACTTGGCAAGGTCATGTACTAAAACCAAAATTTTGAATCCTGACATAAAGGAACTTTTATTCCATTAAAGCAAGTCTATCCAATTTTAACATAGATGCAAAAAGAGTGTAAGGCTCCTATAATTATGTAAATTTTTATGGGTTTTAGTCTATATAATCAAAGGCAAACAAGTTTTATGGCGCCGTTGCCGGGGATTGAAAAGATCGAATAGATCAATATTCACAAAAAGAGAAATACTACTTAGACATTTTTTCTTAAATTTTGTAAAAGAAAAGACCAAAAAACAGTTTTACAAGCAGTAGTTGTACAAGCTACTGATCTTTAGAAAGCCATATTGAAAATATTTCTGGGGCTCCACTAGGGTCTCATTAATCTAAGTGTATTTCAATTTCAAGAGGTCTCTTAATGCATAGGAAGCAAAAAGACTCGCACTGCTTTCCAGCCAGATACTGAATTGGAACGAACACTAAGGAGCTTAAGGAAGACTAAAAGAGTAGAGAAAGCAACTATGACAGATGAAAGAAATGACTTATTAGCTTGAACAAAGGACGCTATAGAAGGCCTCTTATGCAAGATAATGGAGGATTTCTCGAGGCCTATCATTCAAGAAGAATACTCGTGAATCGGGACAAATTCTATCAGATGCCAATAACTTTGAACTGAAACCAGCCTTAATCACAATGGTGCAGCAGAATCAGTTTACTGGCCATCCCACTGAAGACCCCAACAAGCACCTGGGTAGATTCCTTAGGATGGAAAATACAGTGAAGCTGAATGGTGTGAAGCGAGAGGTGATAAAGCTGCATCTCTTTCCTTTTTCCTTAAGAGACATTGCAGCCACATGGTATGATTCATTACCATATGGTTCAATTTGATACTGAAGGGTCAGGAAGTCAGATTTAGGCAGTGTTCTTTTCCCCCATCCTCACTTTGAAAGAAGAAGGAAATCATAGTATTCCAATAAGGAAGATGAGAGCTTATACACGCCTGGGAAAGATTCAAGAGGTCATGAAGACGCCCACGCATGGGATCGATGAGACCTTAAACGGACATACTATCATTCTCTCGAATGGATTTCAAAGCGGTATCACATGCTTCTTGTCGGGTGGGAGCATTCAAGAGAAAAAGTGCAGAGGAGGCAAGAGATCTAATCTAAGATCTATGTGCCAACATGAAGGCTCCTCCAAACTTCCAGAGCACAGCGTGAGCAAGAGGAAGGGTCATTGAGCTAAACAAATGATCACATGGAAGCAAAGCTTAGATGCAATCATTTACAGATGGATAAACAGGAAAGAAAAAATTGCACTCGCTTCATGAAATTGAGAAGTGGAAAGAGGTAGAATGAGAAGAAGTGCCGAGGTGCCAACTGAGAGGATTCCTATGGGGCCCAGGAGCTAAGTACATGAATGAGCCAAGAAGCTATCATTTCAAGCCAAACTCAACCTGCCTAATAATTGCAATAATCCAAAGACCGAGGAACCATGAACTTCTCATATGGTGGAGGGACTACATAGGGTCCAAGACAAGGGCAGAATCCACAACAAGGATATCCACTCCACTCAGGTTCCAAAGAACAATGCCAGCGAGAAAATAGGAACACTTATTAGTGGTCGAGAAGGGCCTGTGACCTATGAGAAGATTGTAAATGCTGCAGCTCATGGGGACAACAAGAGACTACTAAACTCCATGAACAGAATTATCTGATTTAGGTTTTCAACCGACACTGCATTTTTCAAGAATTATAAGGCCTAACAAGAACCTAGGAAACACAAGTAGAAAGGGTACCGGGCTCAATATGCAGTATCTGCAAGGGTGAATTCCCAAGTGACACCCAAAAGAACCCAAAGGACTACATGGCAGTTCAGTTGAGAAGTGGGAAAGAAGTGGGGAACAGCAGCAGAAATGAAAGGAAGGAAGGGACTAAGGAAGAACAAGAAGAAACTGGAAAGGAAGAAGATAAGAACATGCCCGAGAAGACATGTAAGCAAGGAAACCAAAGATAGACTCGAATAAAACAGAGAAGCCGTGGATCAAAAATGCATAAGAAAGCACAGCTTACACACCAAAGTACATTTCCCTCAGAGGCTTCGTAAAGCGAGGGAATAGCGCTTAAATTCTTGGACATCTTCAAGAAAATAGAAATCAATATCCCCTTTGTAGAGGCAATCAATCAAATGCCAAATTATGAAAAATTTCTGAAGGAAATACTAAGCAAGAAAAGGAAGATTATTGAGGAAGGAATTGTGAACCCGACGCCACCTACGCAAGGTATCCAAAGAAAAAGCTCCTTAAAAAATAAAGGACCTGTGTACTTCACCGTTCCCTGCTCTATAGGGAAATATGAATTCAAGAAGGCCTTATGTGATTCTGGTGCCAGTATAAACTTGATGCCTCTATCAGTGGTGCAGAGATTGAGTTTGGGGGAACTCACCCCAACAGCAATCACATTGCAGATGGCTGACATATCCATGGCACAACCAAAAGGTGTTCTAGAAGATGTGCTTATCAAAGTGGGCAAATTTATCTTTCCTATGGATTTTGTGATCATAGAGGACGAAACAGGATACCTCTAAGTTCTCTGCTGCTAGGAAGCACTTCTTAGCAACCGGAGCGCTTTTGACAGATGTGCAAAAGGGTGAACTGGCCTTAAGGGTAGGGGAGGAAGTAGTGCACTTTAACCTTAACAAGGGTTTGGAACAACCTGATGCAGGAAGTTGTATGGTTGTAGAAAACAAAGAGTCATATCGTTGTCAATTGAATTATTGTAATCTTCAACATTCTATCAATGAAATCGAGATGAAATTTCAAAGATCTCGAGTATTGATTATGAATTGTTGCCTTCCAGTTTGTAAAACAAAGAAATAGTCTTGAGCTTGAATGAAAATAGTCAAGAGCATGTATGCAGCAAGGAACAAAAAGCTAATGAACAATAGACTAGTGTAGAAGGGTTAATATCAAGGAATCGCTTCAGCCTATTTGAAATATGCTTTCTTAGAACCAGAAAAGGGAAAACCAATAATCATATCAGCTGCATTAACTGAAATTGAAGAACAAAAGCTGCTGAAAATTCTGAGGAAGTACAAGGAAGCTATTGCTTGGTCAATTGAGGATCTTAAGGGTATTAGCCCCTCCATTTGCATGCACAAGATATCATGAATGATGATGCAAGAACTTATCGAACACCAAAGGAGGTCAATCGGATGAAAGATGTTGTCAGAAAAGAGGTGCTGAAATGAAGTTGAATGCAGGTTTTATATATGCAATATCAGATCAGCTCTTGGGTGAGCCCAAACACGTGGGTTCCCAAGAAGCCGGTGGATTCACTCAGGATCGGGAATGAAAAGAATGAATTGATTCCTACAAGAACTGTGGACAGGATGCAGGTGTATAGACTACAAGAAACTAACACCGCAACTTAGCGATCATTTTCCCTTGCCTTTCTTTGATCAGATGTTGGATAGGTTAGCATGACACCTCTACTGCTTAATGATATTCCGTTACAAACTAAATTGCCATTGTACCCGAGGACCGGGAGAAAAACACTTTTACATGCCCATTTAGTACTTTTGGGTATTTAGAAGAATGCCATTTGTCGGTGTAATGCTCCGCTATATTCCAAAGGTGCATGATGTCCATATTTCCTTGTGATTTGGCGTATAGTTATGGAGATCTTCTGGCGGATATCACAAAGGTATGGATACAATTTGAAAAAATTGTCGTATAATTCTAGTGTGGACAGATTTCCATGTGCCAGGACAAGAATCTAGCTCTAATCGGGGGAAAATGCCACTTATGGTAAAAGAAGGAATTCAACTTAGGGCACATGATTTCGTAGCAGTGGCTAAAAGTATTCAAAAGTTTCAATTATAAAGAATCTATGCCACCCACAACAATCAAGGAATAAGAATTTGGGGACATGGCCGGGTTTTATAGAAGATTTACTGAGACTTCTCCAAGGTTGCTAGACCATTATGTAGATTACTGGAAAAGGATACCAAGTTCAAGTTTGATGAGTCCTGTCAGAGATCTTTTGAAGAGATCAAATCAAGATTGGTTGAAGCTTCCATCATGGAAAAACCAGATTGGAATAAAGAATTTGAAATCATGTGTGATGCCAAGATTACAGAATGGATCTCGGGATTGGACAGAACTAATAAGGTGTTCAGTGGCCATATACTGGGTGCCAAAGAAACTTCTCTAAATGGGGCTTCCAAGAAAATTACTCTACTAATTAAAAGGAGATGCTGCAATAGTATTTGCATGTGAAAATTTTAGGCCATACATATTGGGGTCCCATATCATTATCCACACTGATCATGCTGCAATTAAATATCTGATGGAAAAGAAAGAAGCAAAGCCAAGACTGATCAGGTGGGTATTGTTATTGCAAGAATTTGATCTAGAGATCAAAGACAAGAAGGGTTGTGACAATGTGATAGCTGATCACTTGTCAAGAGTTGAAAAGCCTACTGTACAAGAGGAAGAGAAGGAAATAGCATAACATTTTCCAGATGAGCAGTTATTCCAACCTGTCACCCACCACCTCAGCAGGCCGGAGTATAGTGAACTCTTGTGCATGTGGAATTATGCCACCATAACTCGTAGCCTACTAACAAAGAAAAATTAAGGATCGACAAATGTTTTACATCTGAGATGACCCACTATTGTTTAAAAGAGAAGCTGATATGATAATCAGAAGGTGTGTACCAGAAAGTGAGCAGAGCAAGATCTTACATGAATATCATGCATCACCATATGGAGGACACTTTGTAGGAGACAAAACAGCCCACAAAATCCTCCAATCAGGATTTTATTGGCCTACTATATTCAAGGATTGTTTTGAATGGGTGAAACTGTGTGATCAATGCCAAAGAATGGGAAATATCAGCAAAAGGCATGAAATTCCCCTGCAAGGTATCCTGGTGGTGCAGTTGTTTGATGTATGGGGGATAGATTTTATGGGGCCTTTTCCATCTTCATTTGGAAACTTATACATACTCTTAGCTGTGAATTTATGTATCCAAATGTATTGAAAGGAAGATTCCTCCGTCTCAAAAATGATGCTAATACAGTTGTGGGAATTTTACAAAGGAATATTCCTTGGTTGTATCGTGGCACCTAGAACTATCATCAGTGATGGAGGAAGCCACTTTGCAAATAAAGTGTTTGATAAACTTATGGGTAGATATGGAATCAAACACATTATGAGCTTGGCTTATCATCCTCAAACAAATGGGCAAGTTGAGATTTCCAACAGGGAGATAAAGAAAATCCTTGAAAATATTGTAAGATCCAGCAGAAGAGACTGGTCTCTGAAACTTGATGATGCACTAATGGGTATAGGACTCCGCTATAAAACTCCCATTGGAATGTCCCTTACAACAGATTGTCTTTAGTAAACCTTGCCACCTTCCTCTTGAACTAGAATATAAAGCTATGTGGGCAATCAAGAAGCTGAATTCTGACTTCAAGGCTGCTAAAGAAGAAAGGCTACTCTAGCTAAATGAATTGGAAGAGTTGAGGAATGAAGCCTATGATAGTGTCAGAATCTACAAAGATAAAACGAAGAAATGACATGAATCAAAGGATTTTGAGGAGAGAATTTAAAGCAGGAGATCAAGTCCTATTCAACCTGTACCAAAACTCTTTCCGTGGAAGCTTAAATCAAAATGGAGTGGACCATACGTAGTATCAAGTACAACCTTGGGGCGTGACACCGAGAACCGCAGAATCAAGAGGAATTCAAAGTCAATGGTCGAGATTGAAGCATTACTGGGAGGAATTCAGATTGCAAACTGACCCTAGTTCCGAGTGAGAAAAATATGGAGAAACAAATATCTCATAAAGAAGTCCAGCTAAAGACTAAAATTGGCAAAATTTTCTGCGGAAGGCAACTACATCACGCCTGTTTTAAGTTTTATTCTTTGTACTAGAGTTGTTCAATAGTTTCAGTGATTTTGTCACAATTGCTTTAAATTACGTATGTTTCTTTCAGAAAATAAGAGTGTACAATAAAGAGGAATTTTACATTCAAACTTCCAACCACTCGAGACGTAGCAAGATACCTTCCTCTCGATTTATTGAATTTTTGTTCGATATAGCATGATTGAAAGTTTGGGGAATTTTTAAATTGTTTCAATTTTGAATCTGATGGAAGTTGAATGGATTTGTTGAATATTTGAATGATGAATATGAATGAATTATACTTGTTGGTGATTGGATTCGTGAATCTGAACTGGCCGGAAATTGAATTGTTCAAGGAGACTGAAATTTTCTTGGTCGCAAATGCATCGTCTAAGTCGAACCAGGATAGGAATGGATAAAATTATGATGAGAAAAATTTCAAGTCGCAGCTGATAGATTTTGGAGCTTATACGTGATTTATGGTCGCAAATATCAATTCACATAAAGTCGCGACCAAGAAGCCGTATTACTGGAATAAACAAGTTGAGGAAAAGGATGAAGCGCCAAAGTGCTATTTTGAACCCTATATTAGATAGGTTTTGAGTGCTTTTTGCGCGGCACTAATCATGTCATTTATGCTAATTGAAGTGTTCAAGTCTTCTTAGTTTCACTTATGCCGCGAGGCTATTTTCGTTGTTTGTGTTTCGCTGCATTGAGTTCGGAGCACGAGACATATGATGAATCATGAAGATTGAACCCACCTTGTCAACCATCAATCATACCAAAAATCAAAGAGAGAAAGAAGGCAAAGTGAAGAAAAATCAATGCAGTAGAGGATCAGGAGGCAATGCAGTGAAGAATCAACAATTCCAGGGAATTTCGCTAAGATTGCGAAAATTTCACTGGACGTTAAAATTCGCTGGGATTGCGAAATTTTCGCAACCTTAGCAAAATTTTCGCAATCTTAGCGAAATTGTCACCTCGCACCCAAAATCTCGCCGCGACCTCATCCCCTGCCCAAATTTCACGTTCGCTTATCACAAGAATTTCGCTAAGCTAGCTAAATTTCGCTTAGCTAGCCAAAATTGCCGTGGCCTAGCGAAATTTCCCGCTTTCGCTATCTTCTGCGGATTTCGCGAAGAAGCGAAATTTTTTCGTTACTTCCAGCGAAATTGATATGCCTTAGCGAAATTCACCGCCTTGTCATACTTTTTGTAATTAATGCAAACCTAATTTCAATTCTTGTGTATTACTCTGTCTCCTTAAATTAGCCAAATGTTAGGCTTTATTGTAGTTTCACATAAATGGGTGGCCTATATAAACCCCCATAGTTTTTGTAACAAAAAGAGAAAGAAATTGGAGAGAAATCTTTTGGGGCACATTTTCATTTTTATGTAAATATCTTCCGCAGCTCATTAGGGTTTTGCTTTTCTCTCTCTCTCTCCTCTTTCTCTTATTTTCTAGGCTGCCAAACACCCCTTCTGAGGATGACAACCAAGCGATGTCATGCTCTTTTCTTTGAAGAGGAAGGTAGCTAGCTTGGTCACGCGCCATGTGTCAGCCCTCATGTGTCAATGCTAAGGTGCACGTATTTATGGCTCCCATCTTCTCAAACTAGGTCAATATCATTGAATATTAATTACGTAATTACTTTACCACATGCTTTTGTGGATATAGTGTATATTTTCTATTAAGTTGGGGATGCACTGCGGGGTTTTTTAGATGGTCTTTACGAGCCACCGAAATGATGTTTAATGTTGGGGTTTTAAACCGAAAGGGGCTGTAGATGCATGTTACCCTGTGGTTGACTCAAATAGGAGGATTCTAGGTTAGTCTTATAGTTAAACAAAGATCCATATACTTGACTATAGGTCGCTTGTCATAATGCGAGGGATAAACCTGCTGACACTCGCTTGCCCTGATATTATCAAGTTAGTGACCTAAATCTTCGTGTTACCTTTTCACACATCACTTTCACTTGCGCTTATTCATTTTCAAACTACTCACCTGCTTTTGAAACAACTAAAGTCCAAACAAAAGCCTTACCTTACACTTATGCAAACTGGTCTTGGGATGAAAACCATCCCCGTGTTCGACCCTAGACTACCATATCAGCAAAGAGTTTTTGACTACGCGAATAGGAGGAACTTAGGTATATAAATTTTGTTGATTCAAATTTCAGCCTGGCCATGGCATTTAATCAAACGGCGCCAAGGTTTGGGATGGTGCCAACCACGCTTGATAAGTTGGCGGGCCAGATCAACATCACAAGTGAAGGTGACCTTTTAACCCTTTTTGAATCCCGCTTGTCAGAATCGCAAGTGTTAATCACTATAAGAATCGTAGACCGTTTTTGTTTCTTTTTTACGCCGCTTTATTTTAGCTAATAATAACCCTGTAAGTTTTGTTTGTGCTATTTCTTGTGTCTCAGCTTAGTAATGTGTGTTTATGCACCATCGGGAAAGAGAGACACGTAGATCAGAAAGAACCCAGAGCACTGAATTGAACAAGTGCAGCGAAACTGGGCAGTTAATAGACCAAATGGATCCCCACTCGAGGAAACACAAAGAAATGGGCCAAAATTCCCAATGAATCCAACAATTATAGATCGATGAGGGACCACATCCACCTCCTAGAGGTGCCTTCGCATCGTGCACTCCCGCCGGGTGAAGTAGCAAAGAGGCCTTACTGCACCCCTTCTCCCCACATATCACGTGGTATGGAAAATGGAAAAACCCATACACACACATAAGGGATTTTGAGGAAGTTTTAAATACCTTAAGGAAGGTATGATTGACATGGATTTGCTAAAGCCGAAAGCATTTCCATTGACCCTAAAGGACAAGGCCAAGATTCGCTTAACTCACCGAGGCCTGTAACTATAAGAATGGCCGGTTTAGTGCACTCCCGGTTCTTCGCCTGGCAGACCACACAATTTGAAAAGACAAATTTATACCTTTGCAGCTCAAGATGGTGAGAGGTTTTATTAGTGTTGGGAGGAGATTTATGGAGACCATCGGTGCATGCCCTCATCATGGGTTTTGATACATGGATCTTTGGTAAACCATTTCCTATGGTGGTATGTCTCTGTCGCGAGGCTGACTTTTGGAAACCATGTGTGGAGGAGACTTTCTAGTAAACATCTGACGAGCCATGGATTTCTTAAATTATGTGTTTGAAACTTCTAAGGGTTGGGATAGGCAAACCACAGGGAAATGAAACAATGGGGCCCTCGGCCAAACTCTAGGGGAGGGATTTATACCTTTGCCAGGAGGACATAGAAATGAAAGCTAGAATTTCCAACCTTAGCTAGGAAAGTGGAGGAGCTTGAAGGAAAAGGCTCCATGAAGTGCAGGCGGGTGACTGAAATCCTGCACATTGATCCACACACTGTTCCAATCCTACGTACATCGGTAAACAGTGTCCTATAGCCCCCCTCGATTGAGATTTGATGTCGAGAATGTGCAAATATTGTGGAGACAATATAAGCCTACAGCAAATTCAGTATGGAAATACCTACAATTCCCGATTGGAGGAATCACCCCAACCTTTCTGGAAACCACAATCCCTGCCTATATGCCCCCGGGTGCCAAACCCACCGGTTGGTTCCCAATTTCAACCACAACCACCATCCTCATCTCTGTGGAACAAGCCATTTAAATTTGAGTAAGGTGGTAAGCTGACTTTAATGGAAGAGCAAAAAGGAATTAATGTGCAAGCGACACGAAAAGTTGATCTTTGTAAGAAATTACACTTGAACAAGAATAGATGGGCTGAAACAATCTCCGAGCAGAGAAAATTAATAACCTACGATATTCAATCACCAAGATCAACAGGATTCTTTGGATGCAAAGAAAGAGGTTCCCTTCGAAACGAGTCTTGAACCGAAGGGAATCCATGAGGTAGGATCGTCCGATAATTCGGGAATGGATGAAGTTAAAAGCGATAATCACTTACACGAGGAGTGGAAAAGAGGTTGATCAACCCATGCCAAAGCACAATTGAAGAATCCGAGGCGAGGAGAAGAATTGCGATCCCGAGCATATTCTCCTAAGGAGGATTGATAGAAATACAGAATACCACCTCCATTTCCACGAAGCACTTAGAGAGGTAAGAAGAAGGCATCTCGTGACGAAGGCATTATAGAGGTCTTAAGGTAAGTGAAGGTTAACATACCTCACATTGGACATAATCAAACAAGTCCTGCTTATGCAAAAATTTTGAAAGATCTTTGCCTGATCAAGAAGGGATTAGGCATTGAGAGCAATTTCTCCTTGAACAAGTCGATTGCCATAATCAAACGAAATACCGCATCCGTCTGAGGATCCGGGATCCTCCCACAATTCCGATCAATATTGGTGGGAATTGCATAGACAAGTCATTGCTTGATTTAGAACCGATTAATGAACCTAATGTCGTGATCGATTATCTGGCTTGATTAGGTTTAGGTGAACTTAAACCTGCAACATCCTGCTTATCATTGGCGATAGATCGGTTAAAATCCACAAGGGGATAGTTGAGGATGTCTTGGTGAAAATAGACAAATTCTACTACCAGTAGATTTTGTAGTGCTTGACAACGGAGCGGTACAGAAGTGAACTGATCATCTTCCAATCATCTTGGGAGAGAGACCATTCGGCCCTGATGATGCAATAATAAATTGCTGGAATGGAGTCATGCAGCTTACCTTTGGTAACATGACCTTGGAGTTCGTATCTTTCATTTAATTAACAAACAAAGTTGCTAGAACATGAATCAAATAAGCGATGAAGTTGTTTCAAATGAATTCGATCTGCGAGGAAGCACGGTGTCGGGAATTGCAGGAATGTCGACCAGGAGATGAAGAGATATTGGTCTTGCCATCAACACCTTGCAAGCGATTGCTCAATTCCAAAAGCCATCGGTGAGGACCACTTCAGCAATTGGACACAACACCGTGGAGTCAACCGAATCTGCGAGGGGGTTGAGAGATCATTCTCCTTGACCCTCCTTGAGTAATTTTGAAATTGGAAGGCTGGTCAGGTGTTTTCAAAAACCGGATTGCGATTCAACAATTTCTTTTGTCTTAATTTAGTTAATTTTGATAATTTAGGTTATTTTTGAAGTTTCCTAAATTAGCTGATTTTCTTTTAGTAATTTTGTTTATATACTATAGTATTTTGTATTAAATTTTAATTATAGTTTTATATAATAATTCTCATTATATTTTTTTAATTTCATATAGTATCGATAAATAACCCTTGAATTTCGGTTGCGGTGGTATAATCGTTTGGGCCAAGTCGCCAAAATAGCGGTGTAGGAGACCCTTAGAATTTTACCGCCACACGCCTATTAAACTGAGGGGATGGCCAAGGTCACTTCATATCTCTGCCTCTCCCAGCTACTCTGGTAGCCACAGGTCCCGACCTGCCCGCCGTGAGTCACTCCCACTTTGCGGAACCAATGCCACCTTGCGGTGAGCCACAGTGCCTACGCCTGCTTAGTAGCCTGCGCATTCTTGCCCTTCTTGTTGCCCGTGGAGGTGTGCCTGTCAGATTGAGTGCATTCGCACCAATAGTGCGCACACCAGCCGATCTACGAGCCATTGTCCCAGATTGCTCACGCCACATCCCGATTTCAGCTGCTTGTCATTGGTCATTGCCGAACCATCACTAGGCTCACACTATCGGTTCAGCTTGCATGTGCCACCGCTCAGTTAGACCTTCTGCAGAGCCTTATTTGGCTATTCTGAGCGGGGTGTGACCTGACCGGTGAGCCTTAGTTAGTCTTCGAGTTTCGGTGTGACTCGGTTGCCTCGATGAGCCTCGATTCGGATATTGGTCTTTCTAGTTACATTTTCGGTGAGTCCCAGCCCTCTTAGGAGTATTATTGATTCGAGTTATGGTTCATTACTGAGGTGGATCCGTGGCCGGCCGTGGAGTTGGGTCGGTACACACGAGAGAAGGCTGACCCGACTCGGTCGGCTCGGTACCATCCGCGGTCAGAAGCTGGAGTACGAGGAGCCTCGGGGGATTCGTCGTGTCGGACATACGGATGGACCTCGGGCCCCATCACACCATGCCTCGGGAGGAGAGTTGGGGATGGCGGCCCTCGACGGACCCTTTGTCGAGACCCCGGCGAGGTCATCTTCCTCTCGGCCGCGACCGTCACAGGTTACGCAGGGCTGCTGGGGAGGCGATCATCGCCTCGATTGTCACCAGCCTCAGATCGAGGAGCCGTTGTTAAATGGGAACCCCATTAGGAATGCCGCGACTCCATCGTAGAGACTTTCATCGGGTCGTACTATGATGTCAATGGGTGATCCCAGGTTTAGGGAGTCCATGAGATTGATCGAGGATTATTCAGTACTACCTTTCATGACTCCGAGGTGGCATTATTACCCACGAGTGGTGCTGCAGTTCTATCACTCTATGACATCTCAAGGAGCAGATGGTCCTCGTGAGCTACAGTTCTCTATTGATGATCGCCGCGGAGTACTCAGAGCGGCCGATATTTCAGCAGCTTTGGGCCTGCGTATACCGTCGGCCAATACAGAGGGTTATAGAGATTGGGCCCACCCACCTCATTGAGAGATGGTTCGAGGCACGGCGGAGACACTCTGTTTGGACAGTATTTTATAGGAAGGCGGCTCCGCCTCGAATCTTGTCGACTATTGTGGGCGATGCGTTCTCGGCTACCGGCATTACGTGCGACGGAGGAATACATCTTGGAGGCTCTTTACGGATCTCGGAGGATGTGGTTCTAGATCCTCTGTTTAGTGATGACCTCCTTGATGCATTTCAAGGATAAGGTCCATCGGAAGGACCTAGTCTGGCGAGCATTCGGCCTGCGTCTTGAGACTACTGCGGTTCTCGAGCATATGGGATTCCCGGAAGGGCCAGGGATTGAGATGAGAGTTCGATGCCCTTTGGTTACGTCGGCGGGAGGCGGGAGGTGATGACCATGCGGAAGTATCTTTCCATCTCCGGCCGGCGAGGACCGGAGGAGTGCGGGTCGGGTGTGGGGACTTCCATGGGAGCGTGTGCACACAGGCAGAGATACGAAGGAGTCGGCTCGCGGATGTCACCTCCATCTCCTCTCCACACCACATCCGCGGTACTTGGTGATACTCCAGGCCCATCTGTCGGCACACCATTCCTGGTATGTTCACGCCGGAGTTCTAGAGATTGTAGGTGTGATGGATGCCATCACGCTCAATAAACGGCTACAGGTAGCCCGGGGATCGGAGGCTGGCCAGTGTCCTCTATGCTTGTGATCATGAAGCACTTGGGCCTTCCTCATGTTCACGATCGGGGAGAGAGGAGCCCACCACGAGGCCAGCGGCCTATTTGGATGTTTTGGTGGCGGCAGCGACCAGGACCCACCACCACACGCGGTGGGGTGGTTAGGTTTCTTATGATTTTGTATAGTTGACTTTATCGGTACTACTTAATTTTGATTAGGATTTATGTATTAGCCATAGTAATGGTGATACTTTTGTATGTTGCTTTGTATTCATGTATTAGCCATTTTATTATATCAAAAGCTATTCGATCTATATATATCGATTTTTGCATACCATGTTTATTGCTACATGTATATTTGTTTTCTTTTCAATTGAACAGATTGAATTGCTGGCTTGGACAATTGGTGCTTCAATTGAACAATTGGTGCCCCGATTAGACAATTGAATTGCAACTAAATGAAATTTGAAACCTTGTTTGTCACCTTTATGTTAAAATTAAATTCCATGTTTGAAATAATTTTGGTCGAGTTAGGGATTCAGCGTACTCGGCTTGAACTTTTCTCCCATAAAACTAATTCTACCTTCCACACGGATTGTTTCAATAGGCTGTCAAATTAGTTGCTTCCTTTCACTTTGCATAGCCGGCCTTAGGCATGTTGGCTACCTAGGATAGGTTTTTGTTACCCACATTTGAAGACCAATGTAGTCTTCCAAAAAAAAAAAGAAAAAAAAAAGAAAAAGAAAAATAAAGTCATGAAGCCTTGCCTTGAAACAGGCACGGTCCCAGTGGGGTATACGTGAAAGCCTTTGAGCTTAGATGCCCTAAGCTTGTAATTGGTTGGGAGTCATCGATTTGGTGTTCGTTACATGGGTGGATAAGGTAGAGTCAGCAATTAGCGGGTGCTTAATTTTCGAAGTTATTCGGATTCGGGTGAAGCACGTAGAGTTTGTGGTCGTTGATCCTTTTGACGTGCTTTAAACCTTAGTGGTTGGGAGTCATCGGTGGACCGTTACGGACTTTAGTGAAGTCGGTTTAAGCATTGCACACTACATTGTAGTTAATAAGAAAGAAGAGATGCCTTCTCTAGGTTGTTCAACAACTTAAGGCCATGTAGGTGCTAGGTTGGGGGGGAGGGAATGATTTTAAATTTATTGAGAAACTGGCTCAAGTTATATAAAGAACCATTAGGCGAGGTGGAAATTCAAGTTGAGAGATCATGGAACCAATATTAACTAAGTGATATTGTATAGTTTAGTTCTTTCATACATACCAGTTTTCAAACTTGGTGTCAATTTTCAGTTTAAAGTAATATTCTCTATATAAACCCTTTTGAATCATAAACTTTTGAAAATCAATACATGCATCTCCTTTTTGTTTTTGCATTGCTAAGGGACTAGCAGCGTTTGGTTGAAGTGTGATTAGTAACCCAAAGTGCTATTTGAACTACTATATTAGATAGGTTTTAGTGCTGCGCTAATCATGTCATTATGTCAGTGAAGTGTTAGTCTTCTTAGTTTCACTTATCTTGATTTAGAGGTTATTTTGGTTGTTTGCAGGTTTTGAGCGTACTTTGGGAGTTCGATATCGAGACATATGATGAATCATGAAGATTGGGCAATTGTCAACCATCAATCATACCAAAAATCAAAGAAGAAAGAAGGCAAAGTGAAGAAAAATCACGATGAGACGGGAGGCAAGCGTTGAAGAATCGGCAAATTCGAGAATTTCGCTAAGATTTATGAAAATTTCTTTGGGATTGCGAAAAATTCAGCGACCTTGAAATTTCGCAATCTTAAGTATCAATTTCCTTCAAACCAAATTTTAACATCTGTACATTCTATGAGAAATTTCACGTTTGCTACTCACAGAATTTCGCTAAGCTAGCGAAATTTCGCTAACTAAGCAGTACGAAACCTAAAAATTTCTGTTTTATTATCTCTTAGTGATTTAAGCTAGCTAATGAAACCTTACCTAGCCGAGAATGATATCTGTAGCGAAATTCCTTTTGTCATACTTTTGTAATTAATCATAATGAGCTTCAATTGCAGTGTATTACTCTCTTGTCCCTTAAATTATGTAATATGTTAAAACTGTGTAGTTTCACATAAATGGTGAAGCTATATAAACCCCATGATTTTGTAACAAAAAGAGAAAGAAATTGGAGAGAAATCTTTTAGGGCACATTTTCATTTTTATGTAAATATCTTCCGTAGCTCAATTAGGGTTTTGCTTTTCTCTCTTCTCTCTCCTCTTTCTCTTATTTTCTAGGCTGCCAAACACCCCTCTTGAGGATGACAACTCAAGAGATGCTTGGCTAAGCCTCTTTCTTTGAAGAGGAAGGTAGCTAGCTGTGGTTGTGAAGCGTTCTGAGTTGTCTCATGTTTGAATCACTGCAGTGCGTATTTATGGCTCCCCATCTTCTCAAACTAGGGTTGAATATCATTTAATGTCATTAATTTGTATGCTTACCATGCTTTAGGATACAGTGTATACTTATTGCTGATGCTTGTGGTTTTAGATGGTCTTCTGAGCCAGAAATGATGTTGAATGTTAAGGGTTTTAAGGCGAGAAAATTTTAATGAATGCATATTACTGTGTTGACTGGAAATAGGAGTGATTCTAGGAGTTAGGATTTGCTAGTTAAACAAAGATGGGTTATAGCTTGGACTATAGGTTGCTTGTCATAATGCGAGGATAAAACCAGAGGACACTTGTTTATACATATTGTAAGTTAGTGACCTAATCTTCCAGTGCCACTTTTCACACATCACTTCCGGTCTTTACAGTTATTCGAGTTTTCAAACTACTCACTTGTTTTTTAAAACAATCCAAAAATTCAAGCAAAAGCCTTACCTTGCACTTATGCAAATGTTCTAGGATGAAAAACCATCCCAGGTGTTAGACCACTGAACCCAGCTATCTTTGCGAGTAGCTTGACTACGACAGTAGGAGGAACTTAGGTATATAAATTTTGATGATTCAGCTCAGCCTACTCTGACACGAATCAAAAAGGTCGCAACAGTGAAATTGAGGTCACGACAAAAATAACCAAGGAAAGAAAAGAACAGGTCGTGACATCAATTCCTACTAACCGACCACATCTCGGAATCGCGACAATGACTAGGTCTGACCATGGTATCCAAAATCTTAATAAAATTAGGTTTTAAACCTTTCATTTGGGCGTTGCAACATTAAAGACAGCATTTATTGAAAATCATTAATTAGGAGACTCGAAATCTAATGTCGCAACTCCCCATTTCGCAATCATGACATTGAGCCCAACTTCCATGCAACAACTTCCATTCATCTTCAATTCATTCCAAGCTTTCCATACCAACGTCATCGTTTTGAATCTCAAAACCCTAAAACCGAGACGAACGGTACCCTCAAAATGTTCACTCATAGCGTAAATCAAGACGACATCTCAGATCTTAATAAAATGATTAATGATATTATGCATGAAAGTGTCGAGGCAGTGGAAGAGGTTCATCTGGAACCTCAACCAGGGGAAGGAATCAATGTCGAACAAGGAACCCAGCCAAAGGAAGAAGAGCAAGCGGTTGCACAAGGGGCTGCAAAGAGACAAAGGACAAATGAGCACACAGAGGAGGAAGCAACAAAAGACGACAAGGACTTCATTTCAAAAGAAGCTCACGAGTTGTGGAACAAGACCTTGTTTAGTGAATTTCGTAGGTGAAGGGGTTTTGAGGCCCAGTTCCCCCTTTTTTCGGAGGAGTAATAGAGAGAAAGGGTTGGAGTTATACGTGAACACAAGGCGCCAGGATTTTCTGCTCTTGCCAGGGAGTTTTATGCAAATATGGTGGGCATGAAGGAGGATTCAGTCTACGTGAGGGGTGTTTGGGTGCCTTTCGGGCATAGACGGATCAATGAAATGTTTAAATTGTGGGAGCTCAAGCACGGGTCGAAGTATGAGAAGTTGGTAGAAAATCCTAACTATGAAAAGATTCGACCGCAGCAGCGGAAAAAACGGGAGGGCCACAAAGAAGAACCTCCACCACGCAATCCACAGGGAAGCCCTCACTGAAGAAGCGAAGATCTGGTTCTATTTCCTCTGCTTTGTAGTGATTCCAACTAAGCACCTTTACTCAGTCAGGGAACAGGAGGCCATCATTTTATATGCCCTTTTGAAGGGATATAAAATGAATACGTGAACCCGATTGAAGGGTCCATCGTGGCTACCACCACGCACAAGAGGGCTACTACCCCACCACCATCACGACTTTGTCTCTTGGTAGGGTGAAGGGAGTGGAGGAAGAAGAGGGATTCCTGGGTTCTCCGACCCTAACCGTGACAAGTGGGGCCCAAAGGAAAAGGCATAAAGGAATAGTGGAGGTGGGAAGCCGGCTAAACAATGCCGCCGGGAGTGAGAATGAGACAAGAGAGATGCAGGCAATACTTAAGATATCCACCCACAAAGGGCAGAGGAAGCACATTTCGTGGATGAGCCTCGAGTCATTCCTACCCAAAGGGTACAAAGAGCACTTCGCTCGAGCAAGCATAAGGGTCTGGGGAGGAGAGAAGAGAATGCAGAGATCATGGGATGCTCGTATCAATGAAAAGACATGCAAAGAAAAGAGAGCAGAACGTGGAGAGACAGAATGATTAGTGGAAAACTTTTTGAACCAAGCTAGAAGAAAAGAACAGATGTGGGAGCATAACTGAAGACAAAGAGAAGAAGAATGAAAGAAGAGTCGAAAGAAAAGAAAAGATGATGGAAAAAATGAAAGCAAATTTGAAGAGCCACAATAATCAGTTCAAACGGATGCGTGAATCGCTAAATATTCTCGTAAAAGAGAAGGTAGATGGAGGGCAATATGATGAAGAAAAATTGAAGCTTAAATATCTCGTATAAAGAGCAAGCCTAAAGAGCTCGAGAGGTCGACGAAGGAGAGGGATCAACAACTAGAAGATAACGATGTATACTGTAAAAACCAAATGATGTATATGTGAAAATATGGCCAAGGGAGTGAATGTGGTAAATACTCAAAAACTAATTTGGAACAAAAGTAAGTGTACTCAAAAACTGAAATGAAAAGTATTACCAACACTCAACCCCTTTCCGCGCACGAAGCCATACAGTAATAAAGTGGACTCCAGGAGTCCCGATATCATACCCACGGTGATTGAAGGTTCTAATTAGAATTCTGATCACCCCGATTACAAGGACTCTCACTATTTAGGCGATCAAATAGGATGCTGTGAATAAAATCAATTTAATTGAAATAAAAACTGATTTAAAACTGAATCCTAAAAATCTACCAAATAAAACAACTACTTAATTCTAAAAGTGAAGAGAGTCACTAAGGATGGGATGTGACTATTCACAAAACAAGCTTTGCATTTCCTCGAAGTTATCAATTGTGTGTTGAATGCCAGATTTGTCCAAGAGCAAATGTAGTATAGCTTGGATTCCCGCACTATACATTTCAATTATCTAACACACCCATATTCCTTTTCAAGAAAATGGCCCAAATAGCTACTTGTAAAATTTGGCACTCTTTAAGATTTGATTGTTTTTATTTTCAATACTTCACAACCATTTCTCAAGACCAAGCATTCGTCCCATTGACTGAAAGCAAGCCTTCTCCAAATGTAATTGGTATCTCGTCCTTCAAATCTAATAAAATTTTCTATCTCCTTGATTGGGATCTTTGCTAACACCTGATCAAGATCCTTTTATCGCACTAAGGAGAAACCTCTCGATTAACTAAATTGATACACTATCTAATTAATCTCACACCATGAGTAAATTAGTGATCTATCAAAGTAATTTTTCAAAGTTCGCTAGTTCCAAGACATTAGTCTAACATACCCCCGAAGTTATCAAGCTTTTACTCGTGAATCTCCATCTCTCAGGTCACCCAAAGGGCTCCGAAATCGAGCAAAGATACAAATTTCTTTCGGCATAGTTACCAATATTCTGAACAATTAATTATATGAACAGTACCAATTATATAAATTCAGTTTTCAAACCCACAAAATAACTAGAAAACTGCAAATCTGAATGTTCAACAGTTAATCCCCACCTCTAGAGGGTGTTTAATGTTCCATTACTGGATTCCAATCATCACCAATCAAACAAAAAGTAAGAAAATGAAGAAAGAAATCAAGAGACAAGAAGAGAAAAATCCATATTTGAGCTTAAATCTTCGCCTCAATAGTAAATAAATTGAATATCTGAGTACAGCACCAAAATCTTTTCAATAGAAATAAAAATCTGCTCTAAAACTACTCAAAGATCTATTAAAAATAAAAATCAAGCAAAGAAAAACTAAGAAATGGGCGCTTTAGAGAGAGAAAACCCATGAGAGAGAGAAAATCCAGATTTTAGCTTCAATCTTTGTCTGAACCTTAGTGAAATCTGAATCTCTGTTATACAGCACCGAAATCTCTTCAATACAAAGAAAATCTGCTAAAAAATTACTCTAAGATCTACAAAAAAAATCAAAATCTGTAGAAAAACTGGAAAAATGGGTAGTTTAGAGAGAGAAACCCCATGAGAGAGGTTCTCCAATCTTTCCGCTGCCCCCTTTACCTAAAAAACGAGTATATATATGGTCCTAGGGTGAAATGGGCTTGAAAATATGTCAAAATATCAATTTTCGGCCTTTATTAGGTTTCAATCGCTGGGTCGCGCGACACAACGTCGTCACGATTATCGCGCGTAGGGTCGCCACCAGTTTCCGTGTCACGACGCTTTTGTCGCGAACACGCTTTGGGGTCGCGACCAAGTTTCGTCATGACAAGATGCTTCGTCATGATAGTTTCACGAAGAACTCGCTTTTCTCCAACTTGTTCCGGGTCATAACTTCTTCGCTTTAACTCGGACGGGCGCAGAGTACCGTTTGAAAGCTCTTTGAATGTAGAATGCAACCATGAGGAAGTTTGAACTATTTGATGTTCCAGATGGTACAGAAAAATTTATCTTCCCAGTGGGACGTTGTGAGACTCTCGATTGACTCTTCTTTTGGAAATATATTGCTTATTTCTTGCCAAATCACTTGATTTTCATCAATAATCCTACAAAACCAAGTTTAGAGGAAATTTTATGAGTTTTACATGAATATGGATACAAAATGCACAAAATAGCATGTGAAATGAACTCAAAACATAGATGAGTTTTGCACTCATCATATACCGAAGAAAGATCTGGATGGAAAGCTTAGATTTGATCAACCAGAATCTGTCAAAGCTGCTAGAGTGCATCTCAGAATTGGAAGGGGCAGTAAATCAGGTGGGAAAAAGGCAAGACATGCTGATCAATGCAGTATAGTTGACAAGCAATATATGTGTAAAAGGAAAGGAAATACCCGGCTTATGAGACTAAGATCGTAGATGGCTTCTCCAAAGCCTGACTTTCATCTGTTAGCTTTGATAGAGACCCTCCCAATGTCATACCTCCCAAAGCATATAAAAGAAGAAAATGAACTTGAAAATTCTCCTTGCAGCTCCAAATCTGTATATTCTCTCCATTATTAATAGAAGTCCATTATGTCTCATTTATATTGTCCTCGAAGCTATAACATTTTCTGACAATTGGATTTCCTTGCCATTTTTTTAGCGTGAATTGCTGAATTAGAAATAGATTTGTGAATAATTGGTTGTTTCTTGATAGCTGGATATGACTGGATGAATTGTGTTGTTTGTTTCATTACTTATTTGTATGCAAAATATGCAAGCCTTGTCTGTACAATGATCAAATGACCAATTATGTTTTATCCCAAGAACAACAATGAAAGAAAAATAAGGGCAGACATCAGTAAAATGAATTTAGGAGTTGCAGCATTAATTGAAATCAAGTTTAAACTGTAGAAATAGGGAAGAGTGTATATTAATAAGGAACAAATAAATGATTGAAGCCGTATATAAACAAGTGAGTCAATACAAGTCTTGAAAGAACAATACACATGGTCCTGTAAAATTCTGAAACCTGAAAAGGATTAGTAACATCTGGGGATTCACACCGAGGATACGTGGTCCTAGAACTCAGAGATTATTGGTTGAAGCGAAATCCTAGGTAAAAACAGCTTACAAGAAGTGATAGAGGCCATCTTTGGAAGTTTGAGTCTTTCCAAGCCTACCCTCACTATATGCTAAGGCATCCACTCTAGTCCCTGATTTGAGCTAAACAAGCCTTATTTCTTCAATTAGCAGCAATTAGAAACCTGAGTCCCCTCCCTTAAAGTAATCTTGCAGTAAAGAACCCCAAATTATCCAGTTTCCAGAATAAAAAGGTTTGCCGTAAAGAAAGAAACAAGTTTGGGGGAATATATTTCCTTACATTACAAGGAAGGAGGAGAAGAAAACAACTTGAAGACCAGAGAAAAGAAGCAGAGATTGAAAAGAGGAATAAGTTTTGTCTTGTGGCCTATCTCCCTTGAACAATTAAGCTCATAGGGGTGTTTCAACACCTAGTACCCTAATGCCAACTGGTATAGGAGTTGTTAGCCCAAAGTTCATAAAAAGCCTAAGAAGACAAAACATTGCACTATTCCCATTCCTAGAAAGAAAAACAAAAAGAGTCCCGGAAAAAGGGAACTGTCCTGATAAGGTGCAGGTGGCAAATCAAAATGCCATTAAAAATATGTACCATACCAAGATTGAGGAGAATCTATATTACAAGGAAGGAAAATGATGAAAGCTAAAGGCAATTAGATGGAAAGGAAGAGTGGAATTTGGGTAATTTGCAACCAAAATTTTCCGAATATCTACCCAATTGCCTAAGTCAACACACAGTTCGAAAGAATTTTCGATCTTGAAGGTCGACTTACCCACATTAAGTGGAGATCGCATGAAAACAAAGCCTATGGGACCTTGAAGTTTTTCTAAGGAGATTCCCAAAAGATTAACTAATTCAACAAGAAGATGAAAGGATTGAAGACTCCGCACACACTCATTGCAAGACTGACCGAATCCGTATAAATGCACTATCATTGTATTTGTGATAGAAGTTGAAACCATTCCTTTTTCCTTAGTTGAAACTCGGTTTAAAATGATGTCGCTTATTTCCTTTTTCAAGCAAGGTGGAATTAAGTTGTGGTTTGAATCGAAAATGTCCTGTAATAAATCTCAAATTGTTTGAGGACAAACAATTTTCTTCTTTGCTTGGGGACAAGCAAATTTTAAGTTTGGGGGAATTTGATGAGTCCAAAAACTCATTTGATTTTTAATCCATTTTTCTTAAGTATTTTGCAAAATAAGTATTGATTCATATGCAGAAACATGGATATCTTACTCAAATTCACTTGTAGAAAATCGGCAAAGAAAATCAAAGGCTGAACCCAAAGAAACCAAAAGAGCGCCTCAAATCGAAATGAGGTCGCAACATAAAATTGAGTCGCAACAAGAAGCTCTCGCCGGTCAGCTTTTTCCAAGTCACTTCACATCACCAAGACTAGTCTCGAGAGAAATATAAGGTTTTATCAAACTAGTCATGACTGGAAATTGAGGTTACGACCAGAAGTACCAAGGCAGCCGCACAGAAGCTGCATCAAGAAATAGTGAAGCCAGACGATAGAAATATTCAAGGTAGAATCTTAGGTCGCGACACCACACTGAGGTCGCAACACCACACTTAGGTCGCGATGCCAATTTAAGACAACTGAGGTCGTGACGCCAATCTGAGGTCGCGACGCCAATCTGAGGTCGCGACGTTGATCCATTTATGAAGCCACAAATGAGGTCTCTGCAAGAAAATTTGAAGCTGCAACTAGTTCTTAAATGAAGGAATCAACTTGAGGTCACGACGTGCTTTTCAGGTTGCGACATGAAACTGGATTGAGAGTCACGACATGGGGTTTGAAGTTGCAACTAAATGAAGGAGTTGAAGGACAAAATGGAGGTCGTGACCAATTATTGAGGTTGCAACATGAAGCTGAGCCAAAAGAAGTCCCTGCAAGAAAATTGAAGTCACAACCAATCATTCAGGTCGAGACCTGAAGAAACACTGAGAAGTAAAAACTGCGTCACAACTACGCTTGGCGCGGGGACCAAAAACTGCAAACGTAGTAACCATGAGGTCGCGACATCATCTTGAGGTCGTGACCTGAAATAGAGGGTGGAATGAAGAAACTGGTTGCAACTAAGAGTTGAGGTTGCGACCAAAAGAAAGGCAAGGAATATCAAAAGCGGTCGCGACCAATTATTAAGGTCGCAACTTAAATTCGAACATGTGAAGGCAGAAAACCAATAAAGAGGTCGCGACCAAGAAGTACCGAAGCAAACAAAATCCATGTCGCAACCAGAAAAAGGAAGTCACGACCTAGAGTTAAGGCAGTAGAAACAGAAATGTGGTCGCGACCTAAAATTGAGGTCGCGACGTACAATGCAACAAGGAAAAGAAGTCCTAACTCAGAACTGAAGTGGTGACACAAAATAAATGCAAATCCCAAACCGAGGTTAGACACAAAAAATGCAAGAAAGGAAGGAGGAATGAGGTTATGACATGGAACTATGGTCGCGACATCAATTTTTGAAAACCGCTCAGCCAACAAGGACGCGACTATAATTGATGTCGCGACCACTAATCAAAGCAACCGCAGCGGAACCAAGTCACAATCGGTTATCGTCGCGAATCGAACGCGGTGCAATGTGTGAAATCCAAGTCGCGACATCGCCTTGAGGTCGCCACATGAGCACAGTCAGACTAGGCTTTTCTAGTGAAATCCACCTGGAAGTTTTTTTAAAAATTAGGCCATCTTTCTTTCGACATTATAAATAAACTTTTGAGAATAGGTAAAAGTAGCTTCCGCTCGACACTCCAAAATCGGAGAGAGAAGGACTCCACATATTTAGGGAGCAGATTTTTTCTTTTCTTTTCTTTTTCTTTTTGTTTTCTTTTTATTGATCCGAACTCGCGAATCGAAATGTCAAGCCGACTTTAATTCGATTTTCTTTATACAAATGCTACATGAAATTAATGGATTCTAGACAAATTTTCCGAATTGCTTTTCTCGCCTCATTACAATTACAGTGTATCTGATCAATGATTTATTGTTGGTTGTAATGCAAGATGAATGCAGTCACTAGATTGATTTAATGCTAGTTACGCTTTCTCGCTGCACTTGGGAGCAGAAATTTTTGGATTGGGATTTATTTGATTGATGCTGTTCTCAACCCATCGCCTCAATGATATTACCGAATACCGCCCAAGGGAGTGCTTGCTCTGACTGGGAGGCCCTCAAGGCGACAATGCAGTTGGAGATTCGAGAGTTTGAGCATTCACTTGTAGGCATGTTAGACCAATATTGATGTACTAAGCTCGAGGGTTCATTTCGATAAATTCCCTTTTCACTCATAATTGATGTGCTGAGGGGAGCATTTATCAATATAAATAATCGAGATTTCACCTTTATCTAAAGCGGGAATTCTCAACCCGTGTTAGCCGAGATCTGATCAAGGGAAAGGAAGAACCATTGGGATTTAAAGGATGAGTCATCAATTAGATGGTAGAAATTTTGCAAAGAACCCTAAGAAAGAAGCAAAAGATTCAAGCCTCGTGAAATGGGTATGAAGTATTGAGAAAGAAAAATACACAGATCTTGCAAGAAGCTCAAAAATACAAGTAGCTGGGTAAATCCTTGTCTTTGAGAAAAGCAGAAGGCCCTTAACCAGTGAACATGGAGAAATCCAATTGCATTATTAGGCAATCTTGGACAAATCCAAACCCATCAGTAGAACATAGCAATGCATTTTAATGCAGGAATTGACTGTTTCACAGTATTTCTTTGATAGTGTTCATTTCTCACAGAAACGATTCAAATTCAAGAATTTTGTTCTTATTCTTTAGACGTTATCATTTACTTCCTAGCCATATAATTGTTTGCAATGATGATTATTAGTTTCTAGATTAAACTCACTATCCATTTTAAGTTCAAATAGTAAGGACCTAAGTAGTTTGGGGGTAGTTGATTTCCAATTCTTGTCAATCTCTGTGGAATGATATCTGGACTTACATCCAATTTTTATTACTTGTATGACCTGTGCACTTGCAGTGTCATAGACTAAAACCAAAATTTTGAATCCTGACATAAAGGAACTTTTATTCCATTAAAGCAAGTCTATCCAATTTTAACATAGATGCAAAAGGAGTTTAAGGCTCCTGTAATTATGTTAATTTTGATGGGTTTTAGTCTATATAATCAAAGGCAAACAGACATACCATTCAAGTATTAACACTATAAGGCATGAAAGAAATGCCGCGACAGAAGACACTCATGTCGCGACAATTACAAGACGAATTCAACAAAGATCTATCGTGACATTTTCAAAGTATGTCACGACATAATTCAAGAAAAAGGCACAGAACATTTTCGCGACATAACACTGCAAGCCACAACAAAGCTAGAGGACAAATATAGCTACAATGTCGTGACATAATTTTTCTATGTCGCGACAAAGTCATTAACTCGCTGCTTCGGTAATCCACAACTTCGCCAAATTTATCACGAAAACTTATAAATAAAAGCACATAGTATAATCATTTAAAAATACCCTACCAGCCTTTAACATGTTTAGGGTATAAAATAAAGTAAATGAAATTTTTTCGGAATTTAAATCCTAAGAACGAAAAAAAGATACAACCCGAAAATTTTACAGGAGCCAAATAAATTTGGTCAAAATGTAAAATAAGGACCTAAGGGTCTAATGAAAATGGACTTAAATGCTAAAATGAGAAAAATGAGAAATGAAATAATGAGAAAAGCCAAACAAGGCTTAAGGAGGAAAATGAGGACTTAAGGGTCATTTGAAACTAAGTTATATGTCTAAGTGTGATTATTGAGATTTGAAATGTAAATAAAATTAAATGTGGGCTATATAGTAAATTAGGAGAACTTAACCTAAAATTGAGCCAGAGCCAAACAAGGCCTCATGAAATAGGGGTTTAAAGGCCAATTCTCGTCTAGGAAGCTCATTAAGAGCAAAAACGCTTGGAGAGAAAGAGGGGAGAAAAGGGGGGAGAAGCTAGGGCAAAGAGAGAGATCAAGTTTTTGGTGGCAATATTTCCCATTTCTTGCTTCTAAGAGATCAAGCAACCTACAAGAGAAGATTTGAAGAGATTCAAGGTAAGAAATCAAACCCTAACTTCATCTTTTTGTGATTTTGATTTTGGAGAAAAGCCCTAACTTAAGTAAAAGGGGTTTGTATTGGTGCTAAAACAATTTTGGGGTTGATTTGGGTTGAGTTTTGAAGAGCATTGTTGGTTGGATTGGTTTTGTGTAATGTTTGTAAAAGGGAAATGTTGAGTTTTCAAAGGAAATTCTATCAAAACCCCTATTCTTGTTTTGGCTATAGGTTAAGTTATGATCATCAAAATGCAGTGATTCTAATTGGTAAAACCATAATAGATAGGGCTACAAATGTATAGAAGGTACCAGGAGAAAATTGTAGCTCTAAGGCTCCCGAATATGGGCTTAAAGGTGAGTTCGAGTAGCTCACGGGTATGCTCTATTTTGGGTGTTGTTATGGTGTTTTGGCCATAAGTTGAGTTTCACTCATCCAAATTGGGTAATTCAAAATTATGGGTAAAATAGACTTATAGGGGAATCAAATTGTTACCCCAAAGTTCTCTTAAATCTGTCAAAGCGGAGCCATGTGTAAGAACAATCTGATTCGTCGGCAAATTAGCGTATTCGATGTAAATGCAACTCAGTTTCGTGATCCAAATTGGAATGATTCCAATTGGAGAAGAAACCTTAGAACCATAGCTTCAAATTATTAGAAGGAATCATTACCAATTTATGGATTTAAGACCCCATAAATCGAAAAAAACAATGGGTGATCTAGCGAGCTAGGCATATCGACTAGTTTGGTATTAAAATGTCGTAACTTGAGTTTAGGTGATCCAAATTGGATGATTCCAATTGGAGAAGAAACCTTATAACCATAGCTTCAAATTAGTAGAAGTAATCATTACCAATTTATGGATTTAAGACCCCATAAATCAAAAAATAAAGGTGATCCAAATAATGGGCATATCGACTAATGGCATTAAAATGTCGTAGAATCCTGAAGGCCTGGGTGATCCAAATTGGATGATTCTAATTGGAGAAGAAACCTTAGAATCATAGATTCAAATTAGTGAAGGAACCATTACAAATTTATGGAGTTAAAACCCCATAAATCAAAAAAAAAACAATGGGTGATCCAGTGAGTTGGGCATATCGACTAGTTTGGCATTGAAATGCCGTAACTTAAGTTTGAATTATCCAAATGAGATGATTCCAATTCCCACTGAAAATAGAACTCCTAGAATAACCGACTAATATTTGATTATCATTGTATTTGAATAGGGGATAACTAGGAGGAAAGCCCGCATTGAAGTCGAGATTCCGAAGATTGGAATCAAAACGACGATTTTTGGTTTGTTCTCAAACTCTCTCTCTATTTCTAAAATATTTGAATAATTACGAAATGATTTGAATTTTGGAAATTATTGACAAGAAAGTGCATATTGATTTGTGTGAAAATGTTCTATTTGCATACAAATGTATATATATACTATTGTAAATTGTATTGAATGATTTTAATGCCCTTAAAAAAATGTTAACCGTTAGAATTCAAGTTAAGGATAAATTGGTATACCAATAAGAGTCGAATAAACATACTATCAGGAGACACGGTCATAACAAACTGACCATGCCTGTGATTCGTTATCCTATGCACCGAAAGCATAGGTTAAATTCGATAAGGGTAAAATGATAATGGATTGAAAAGTGCACGATTTATGATTTGAATGATTTAGTGCATATGAAATTGCATAACTTGAAATGACCAATGAATTGTAATTGAATGTAAATGAAATGAATATATATATATATATATATATATAGCATTGTTTTATAAACATTGCATGATTTGATTTAAACTGAAATGAAGAGAGAATTGTATAGAACCACTAAGCATGAAAATGCTTAGCGTGTTGTTTTATCAACGCAAGTGTGCATCGAGTGAATAGGTATAAGAGTGAAGACTCGCACGCTAATGCAGGCAACATCAAATCCATCTCTGAGGAGAAGTAAAACTCTCGCGACACATGCATGAAATTGAATTGACTTCTTTTTTTTGTATAAAGTATCTTGTGAAAGTTAAACTTTGATTCTATTTTGTAAATGTTTTTTATATTGAAAACTCTGATAAATTTTGTAAATGATGGTACAAATGTGGGAGTTATCCCAAAATGATGGGTCTTCCGTAAAATGTTTAGTTTCCTCAAAAATGTTAATGTATATTTTTACGTATACCCAATGAGTTTTTGAAATGCGTTTGGTATTGAAAATGTATTCACATTTGTATTGAATTTTTTTTGTATTTGGATTGGAAATGAAAGTAAGGACCGCGTTCCCCCATATCTGGTTCTAATCCGTCAATCGGGTCGGGTCGGGTCGGGTATAAGGCAGCGATCGGGATCTTACACATAGGGCAATGTCCGTAGCATCCGCCGAACCTAGAACATCTAGGTAGCTGGAGTCACCTTTGTATATTATTTCTCTTTTCATTTTTTATTTTTCTTTTATTTCTTTTCGTTGATTTAGTTTCAACTTAACATTTTAGTTAGTATTTTCTTTGGATTTAAGCAGAGACCTGGGCCAAAGTTTCGAGCTAGGTTCATTGTAAAAGTTTAGTTTTCATTATTGTCTGATTTTAATGGAATTTGAAAAAAATTTAGAGTTCATTTATTTCAGTTTGCTTGCTATTTTAATGAATTTTCCTTATCAGTTAGTCACGCTATTTGTAATCCGGGCCTTTGAAATACTAAGCTCCTTTCTTGGGAATGGACTTGTGTTAGTTATTATTTTCTGCGTAACTTAAAAGAATGTCATAGTTAGAAATCTTGAATTTATTTAATTGGTGTTGTTCTTGAAATTAACTGTTCTTAATATTAGTAGCTTGTACCTAGAAAAGGGTTGTATCTTACTCTGCTTTCCAGGAGGCCCTCTGAGTGACACAAAGATGGAGATTCCTGAGATTATGGAGCAATCACTTGGGGGTATGTTAGACTAATATTATGAAACTAATGAACTCTGAAAGATTACTCTAATAGGTCACTAATTTACTCATGGTGTGAGGATTAGTTAGATGAAGTATCAGTTTAATTGATTAAAGGTTTCTCCTCTGTCTGATGGAATGATCTTGATCCCATGTTAGCATAGATCTAATCAAGGAGATAGATAGTTTGATCGGATTTGAAGGATGAGAAACCAATTAGATTAGAGAAGGCTTGCATTGTCCTGTTTATGGGGGCGAGAAATCTTCAGTCCTAGGAATAGGGTGTGAAGTACTAGAAAAGAAAAATACCCAGTTCTTATAAAGATGATTATATCCTACAAGTAAAAGATTAGACTCATGTGTCAGGAAGGAATATGGTTTCCTAATTAGTGAAATTTATAGTGTATGGAGGAATCCAATCTATACTACCTTGCATCTTTTACAAGTTCATATTTCAAACTAATGGCTGAACTATGTTATAAAATGATGCAAAAATTGATAATTATACATTGATCTATTTCCCAGTGTTAACTTTACTCAATGAACTCTCCAATACAATTCATTTTTATTTTTTTGTTATAGTTATAAAATTTTAATAAGTCATTCTTTCTTTAGTTTAAACAAATCAATTTTGTACTTTTGAGTTCAAATAATAAGGATCTCTTTATAGTTTGGAGAATTCACTTTAGATTTCAACAATCCTCATGGGAAATAACTCTTGGACTTATTTTTAATCCACTTTATTACATATATGACCTGTGCACTTGCAGAAAATATCATTTAGACTAAAAATTGCAAAATTTTATATAGAGAAAAGATTTATACATTGAATAGAATAGTTACAGTAGTATTTTGGTTTATATAGAAAAAGGTTATAAGTCAACAAGTTTTGGCGCCATTGTTAAGGACTTTAGTTAGTCTTTGGTAGTCGTGTTAGGAATTTTGTTTATACAAGTTTTTAATGTCGTTGCCAGGGATTCTAAACAACTTTCCATTAGCAGTGTCAAAGATAAATCATTTGGTTTCAACTTGTCTATGTTTTTGGTGCCGCTGTCAGGACTTAGTTAGTCTTCGTAGCCGGTTTAAATTTTGTCAACAAATGCTAGGGCAACTTACCGGCGCATGATGTCTCACAAGTTCAAGCCTTTGCTGAGAAAGTCAATGGAAGTCTATATAGATGATATGGTGGTCAAATCATGGTCTCGCGGAGTCTATGTGGCTCACTTGCGAGAGGCTTTTCAACTCATGAGATCACACCACCTACGATTGAACCCCGACAAACGCGCCTTCGGGGTCGAATCCAATAAGTTCCTCGACTTTTTGGTGAGAAAAAAGGGAATATAAATGGCACTCAAGTAATCCACAACCATTCTCCAAATGAAAACCCCCTAAAATCAGGAAGCAAATACAAGCTCTGACAAGAAAATTGGCAATGTTGAACAGGTTCATCTCTAGATACTCATATCATCTCCAACCTTTCTTTAAGGCTTTGAAAAGCACTTCATTGAGGGAGTGGGGTCTAGAGGTGACAAAGCCTAAGCTACCAAAGATTACCTCGCCTCCTCTCTGATTTTGTCCTAGCTCGTTAAATGAGATGAGCTCTATCTCTACCTGAAAACCTCTACAAAGAATCTGGGTGAGCATGTTCTCTGGTAAGGCCTGAGCCATGGCAAACAAAGACCCATATACTTTGTGAACAAAATGCTAACACATGCCGAGACCCATTACACTGACTTCGAGTGAATCACGTTGGCCCTCATAATGGTAGGTAAGAAGTTACGCCCCTACTTTCAAGCTCCAACAATAGTCGTCCTACTAGCTATTCGATCAAAGCCATACTCCACAAGCCCGATTCATCAGGAAGACTCTTGAAGTGTGCCATCAAGCTGAGTGAATTCGACATCATGTATCACCCGAGGTACTCTATTAAAGGTTAGGTGCTTGTTGAATTCATTGCTGAAATGTCAGACATGCCCAAGGATGACATTAGTGAACTGTTATGGATCTTAGAAACCAATGGTTCCTCCATAGTGACCGAGGGCGCTTGCGTATAGTGTCAGTTCCAAAGGGCTTGCCCATTACTACGCCTGTGTCAGAAGTTTAAAAATACCCTCTAACAGTTTGATAACATGTTTAGGTATAAAATAAATTAAATTGTATTTTTTCGGCATTTAAATTGATAAAAAAATGATAAAATCCGGAAAAATTATCTAAGAAATATGGTAAATTGAAATTCTACTTCAATTCGAACCCAAAGGTCATAACAAAGAAGCTTCTAATATTCCAAAGTGGAATAATGGGTTAATTTGAAGTAAATGAAAGAGAAATGAAGGACCAAATAGGAAAATGTGGAAAAAACTTAATTAGTGCCAAGGCCAAACAAGGCCTTAATCTTATAAAGAGAAAACACTTAGTGCTCTGTCTTTAAATGAGATGTTTCTATTTGCACAAGTGGGAGAAAGAGAGACACGGGGTAGAGAGGAGAATAAGAAGGTACCTTGGTGTTTTCTCCCAAGCTTGGTTCAAGAAGAAGAAGAAGAGGCCTGTAAGAGATTACATGTGGAAACCCAACCAAAACCCCTCTTTCTTATGCCTGGCTCGAGAAAACCCTAGCTCGTAAAAGTGGATTCTGGATGGTTTTAGTTCAGTTTGAGGTTGTTTTGCATTGTTTTGATTGGTTTTGGATTGGCTCTTGAGAATTTTTGTATAAAGGAAATGATGAAGTTTCAAAGGAGTTATCAAAAAACTTTTCAAACCCTGCTTTTGTTCTTTGTCTATAAGTTAAGTTATAATCATCCAACTTGAGGATTATAATATAAAACCATAAGAGCTAGAGCTACAAATGTATAGAAGGTACCAGAGCAATTTGTAGCTCAATGTCTAATATAGCCAAAGGTGAGTTTCGGGTAGCTAACGGATGCTATGTTTTAAAAGAATAGAAGTTTTGTTTGTTGAGCTCTCACCCATCCAAATTGGAGTGATTCAGCAATTTGATAAACTAGACTCTAGGGGAATAATTTACTTGAGGGGCTAGTTGCTCATAATTTGTAACCTCAAAGTGCCCATAAATCCATCAAAGTGGAGCTATGTGCAAGAACAATCTGATTCTATTTTGCAAATTATAGTAGTCTGAATGTAAAATGCAATAACTTGAGTTTTGGTGATCCAAATAGGATGATTCCAATTGCAGAAAAAACCTTAGAACCATAGATTCAAATGGTCAAAATGAACCATTACCAATTAATTTATTTAAGACCCCTGAAATCGAGAATAACATAGGTAACCAAGTGAGTTGGGCATACCCAGACTCGCTTTGGCATTAAATGTCATAACTGAGCCAGTGATCCAAATGAGATGATTCCAATTCCTACTGAAAATAGAATTCATAGAGCTATCATTTTTATGAAGGAAGCATGAGAAAATATGTCTCATGTATCCTCAGAAAATTCTTCAAGGAAGGTATTGGGTAGACATCACTTCTAACCAAAAATCCTAGAATGCACAATCGAGTTTTTTTTTTTTCTTGGCAGTTGCTCCTTGATTTCAGACAAGCTCGTGATGGATTAGGCTGGGTGACGAAGAAGCTTGAACTCAACTGGATTTGATGATAGGAATAGAAGAGCAACAACCTATTTGGGTTTGTTCTTCATACCTTTACCTTGTTTCGATTTTGTATTTGCTTGACAAACTAAATCAAAAGGTTTTATATGAATATGCATGTGTGTCTGGGTTGGCCATAAATGAATTGGTTTGTTCTCCACTTCTCTCTCTCTCTATTTCTAAAATGTTTGAAGGATTATGAAATAAGTGGATTTATAGAAATGAATTGCGATAAATTGCATATTGATTTGTTATAAATTTATTTGATACAACTGATTGTGAAATGAATTGTACATGAAAATTGCATGAGTATTGGAAACCAAGTATTTGGAAATAAATATATATACACTATTGTAAATTTCTATGAACGATTTGAGTGCCCTTAATAGAATAGTTACCGTTAAATTCGAGTTAAGGATAGATTTGTATACCAATAAAGGTCAAATGAGCAGTACTGCGCCGAACGTAATGATGTGTCACTCCAATCCGTAGCCTAGCGAGATAGTATCGGTAGTATTCACAAAATGATTTTTAATAACCAATCAGCAACCCAACGGGACCGTACTATGTTATAAAACCTTTTTTTATATATATACCGCCTCTAGCCCAGCGGGAACGTGTTTGTAATTCATTATCTTATGCATCGAAAGCATAGGTTAAATTCAATAGGCTTAAACAAGAAAATTGTGAAATGCATAATTTGTGTTAGAATGATTTATTGCACATGAAACCACATGATTGAAATAACCAATGAATTGTAATTTGAATACGAAATGAAAATATACATATATGTATTGTACCACATTGGTCATTGAAAAAATTATACAAAGGAATTGATTTAGAAAATGCATGATTTACTTAAACTAAAATGAAGAGAGAACAGTATAGAACCACTAGGCATGAAAATTATTAGCGCATTGTTTTATCATCGCGCATATACCGAGTGAATAGGTAAGAAGGAACGCATCGCAATGATGAGTCAACGCCAGGCCTCACGGTTGAAGCAAAGTCGAATTACATTCATGAAATATATTTACACTTTTTTTACATAAACTCTGATTTTGTTTGTAAATATTTTGGTATTGGAAAACGGCTTATACGTCGTAATGTATAAAGATGGTAAATGGATTTAAATGGGCATGTAATACCATATTAATGGAAAATGTATTGAAAACAAAATGATGGACTCCTCAAGTTGAATTAGTATATACAAATATATTTTCATAAAGATAAATATCCTTACAAAATGAGCATTGGAAATTTGTTTTACTGACAAAAGAAAACGGAATTGGATTCAAAAAGAGGATCGTCCCGACGAATTCGCCTGTGTTGAGTTTCGCACATGGGCGTAACGCACATTGTGCAATTAAATTTTCATTTTCTATCTCAATCAATGAAGCAGAATACGAAGTCGTGCTACTCGGTCTTCGGGTGGCCAAGGATTTCTCCATCACAAACTTCAATTTATGGTGAATATGAGGCTATGAACGATCGAGTGGCTCAATATCTAGCTTTCACATTCCTTGGTCGCTCGGTTCACAAATGTCATCAAGTCCCGAGATTAGAAAACTGAATGGCCGATGTCCTCGCAAATCTAGTTTACAGCGCCTTGTACCTCTATTATGTGGAATTGAATGTCGTGGCACATCCTTCAATTTTCGATGAGCGGCCCTTGTAGCCAAACCCGAATCAACAATTCCTGGATGCTTCCAATCGCAAATTATTTGAAAAATAGAGTTCTACCCGAGGACAAAAGAGTTATCGCTAGAACAAAAGCCCGAGAAGCCAAGTATAGCTTAATAAATGACATCTTATATCGCCAATCATTTTCAAGTCCATACCAAAGATGCGTGCCACCTTACGACACCAAGCACATTATTGAGCAAATAGATGGTGGCATCTACGATACCCACATTGGCGGATGATCGCTATGTCACAAGATTAGGACACATGGTTTTTATTAGCTGACGATGAAACAGAAGTCCAAACAGTTTTCAGAAGTTGCGATACTTGTCAAAAATTCAACAATGTTATTCATGCCCCAGCCACAGCACTCCATTCAGTATCCAGCCTATGACCTTTCTATATGTGGGGAATCGATATCATGGGACCATTGCCTAAAGCCACATGGCAAAGGAAGTTCCTCCTCATTGCTACAAATTATTTCACAAAATGGGCAGAAGCCGAAACTTACGCACAAATTAAGGCAAGTCACTTAAAACAATTCGTGCAACAAAATATTATATGTCGGTTCAGAGTCTCGCATGCTATCGTCTCGAACAATGAGTCGTAATTCATCAGTAGGCCGTTTCAACAATTCTGTGCATATTTTGAAGTTAAAAATATCTACTCCACCCCTCGATACCCCCAATCAAACGACCAAGCTGAAGTTACGAACAAAACATTACTCAACTACCTAAAGAAGATACTGACGCTGGCTACGGGAAAGTGGGCGACGAGCTACCAATTGCACTATGGGCCTATCGCACAACACAAAGGCAATCTACCCGAGAAACTCCGTACGCCCTAGCCTTCAGTGCTAAGGCACTGATCCTAGTAGAATCCAGACTGCACGTTCTATGCTAGGCAATACCACCAAACCCACCCTAGCATTAGACAAGCTTGAGGAAAAGAGAGATCAGGCTACTGTTCGAATGGTCGAATATCACCGTCAAGCCTCACGCCAAAGGGACAAAATAGTAAAACCCATGGCTTTCAAAAAGGGCGACTTCATACTTAAACGCACTTTTGAAGAAGGAAAACTTAAGCCAAATTGGGAAGGTCCCTTCATAATTCTCTAATGATACCATGGTGTTTACAAACTACAATCTCCTCATGAAAGATTGAACCTTGCCCCTGGAACCTGGGCTTATTTAAAGAAATACTTGGGTGACTAATTATTTATGTTTAACCCTTGGCAATAAGGAATTTGAATAAAAATCGTAAATTTTTCTCCAATAGATAGCGTATTTTTTTCTCCAATCCCTTTATTGTTATACGCCTAAAGTGACCTCAAAATGCCCATTGTCGATAGCAGCTAACCCTTTATCAACCTTAACCCAAAAAGGCCCATTTTGTTATGGAAGCTAGCCCTCAATATGGCTCTAGGCCTCGGGCAACCTAAGCCCCTAAAGGACACTTTGCCTATGGCAGCTTAGCCTTCGAAGACCCTTAGCCTTGGGCAGCTTAAGCCCTAACAAGCCACTTTGCTTATGGAAGCTAGCCCTTGACGACCCTTGGCCTCGAGCAACCTAAGACCCAACATACCACTTTTCCTATGGCAACAAACCCTCGACTATCCTAGGTCTCGGGTAGCCTAAGTGTAACGCCCCAAAAATACCCTAGAATATTATGATAAAATTTATTATATATTCCGGGTATAAATTGAGTCATCTTGGGTATTTCCAGGAATTGTTAAATGAATATTGAATAAATGATTATATGGTTAAAAGCCAAAGGCAAATATTATATGCTAAATGAAATTTGATTGAACTCGGAAATTCACCCAAGTGAAAAATAGAAAATTGGATTTATTAAGTGGCCAAACAAGGCCTTATTAAGATTAAGTGACTTAAAACAAAAATGAAAAATGAGATATGGGTGTGTAGGCCAAACATGGCCTTACACTTAAAAGGGATTTAAAAGACCAAACTTGGTCTTGGATGCTCATTTTGAGCCATCTCTGCTGGAGGAAGAGAGGAGAAAAAAAGGGAGAAAGAGCTAGGTTTGCAAGAGATCAAGTTTTGCTGGCTTTAAGCTCCCACTTCTTGCTCCTAAGAGATCAAACAACTTGGAAGAGAAGATTTGAAGAGGCTATAGAAGAAAATCAAACCCCAACCTCATCCTTTTGTAGATTCGAGCATGGGAAAATTCTAACTTGAGAGAAAAGGGTTTTCATTGATTCTAAACCACCTGGAGTTGTTTTGGGTGGATTCCATGGTGGATTTTATATGGATGGATTGAGAAGGTTTGTGGGAAGAAAATGAAAGAAAATGCAAAATCCAACGCTTTCCTCAGCAAACCCGTAGGTGGTACTGGTACCAAAGAGTGGTACTGCACCCATGATAGTAAGTAGCGCAAATCGGTACCACCAACCGGTACCGCACCACTTCAGCGCTGAGGGGACTAGTACCCCATCACCAAAGTGGTACCGGTACCACAGCTTCCAACGACCCTATTTTTGCATATTTTTGCACCGTTAAGCTTTGTATTCGTATACCAATTGTTTAGGGACCCTAAGAAACGATTAATAGGGGTTCAAATAAGAATGAGACTAAGTGAAAATGTACAGAGTCTCATTGCCTCTCGCTGTTTCGTTTGTATTTCTACGATATTCATCAGTATGATTATTTGTTTAACCACTAAGAGTGAAGAATTTGTATTTGACTAAGTGCGGGTGAAGACGACAACCTGACCTAGGACTAGTATCGCAAGAGAAAAGGAATTGATAATTGGTTTGTTCTCTGACTCTATTCTTATTTCAAGTATTTTGGTAGTTTACCAAGTAAATATGAAATGAGTACATGAATGAGTATATGAAATGAGTACGTGAATGAGTATATGAAATGAGTACATAGATCGAAAGATATCTTTGAAAAGATAATAAAGTGAATATGGAATTGAAATGTGATGTTTAAATCAATGAATATGAATGATAAAATGGAATTGTAAATGAATTCCACAATGCTTGACATCTTGAATTGAATCGATATATCGATGAACCATCGGCAGATGCACCAATCGGCATCCTACGGCGCACTCAAATTGTCCAATGTCCCACTTCATGGATGCACCAATCGCATCCGCTGGGCGATTGGCGTATGGCATTTTGGCGATACCACATGTCGAGGTGCACCAAACGGCATCCGTCATGATGGGAGACCGAATTGTTAAATGTGTAAGCACATTATCGAATGATAATAAGGGCGGGATTCATCAAACGAAATCCGTCAGAAATGTGAATTGAATAGTCAAAGTGAAATAACCAATATTGACAAGTGCAAATGGGATTTGTATGTATATGCTTAAATCTCACAAATTGAATTATTGCATTGAAAATGCATGTTGTGATATATAAAATGAATTGTAAAATGAAAGCATGCGAAAGTGAATAGCATGAGTATAGGTTGGTATAATAGGCATGGTTTAATGTTAAATGCATGCCAAGTTAAATTGAATATTGAAATAATCACAGATAATCACTAAGCATGAAAATGCTTAGCGAGTAGCTTTTATCTATGCGCAGTTTCGAAAGTAGACAGAAAGAAGACAAGATTGTGAAGCGATAGTCATAAAGGTGTTGGCGGGCGTGATAAGTACATACCCCGCTCATGCACATATCATTTCCTTTTTTAACATGGGATATTTTGTGAACAACAATGAACTCCAAAGAAATGTTTTGTTTTGTATATCATTTTGAAACTGGCATAGAATGCCTTCAATCGTAATTGCATTTTATGAAATGTAAATGTTGTGGGCCTCGCCATTTGAAATGTCACACAAATCAAAACCTAAAGAGAAATAACATAAAGAAAAATGTTTTGATAAGATAATTGAAACGCCGGAGTAAACCGGCCCGTTCGATCCGCCTTCGCCGAGCCGGATCTGTGTCACGTACACTTTTGAAAAAGAAACGAATAAACAAATAAAAGAATTAAATGGGCGTCCCTTAGGTTCTCTGCTTCTACCGCCTAATCGGTCAGCCTGCTCTGGGGTCGCTACACTAAGGGTATCGCAGCCCAGTTTCTACGCTTGGAAAAAGCGGCCCTAAACGATTTTGAAAAAGATTTGAAAATAGTATTCATATTGGCCATTGCATTTGCATATAAAGGGATGATATGACTTAACGCTGGATCTTGTCGATCTTAATAGGTACATGGATGGTTCAAAAATTCCTGGGGTCGAAGGTGACTCCAGAAATCATCCCCGATAGTCCTGCTGAGTGTGGTAGTGATGCATCTCATGGCCCACCAACGAATGAACTGAATATGGTAGGTACTATATGACCTCCATCAGCTTAGCTCATGCCTTACAAAGAGCCGGGCAACCAAATTCTACTCAGCTCTCAGAGCGACGCCCATTGAAAGAATGGCAAGGTACCGACCGGTAGATTTTATGGGAAAGAAGGATGATGAGCCTACTATGGTAGAAAATTGGCTCGAGAGAACTGAGCGAATGCTTGCGCAAATGCATTGCACAGCTGAAGAGAAGTTGGAATGTGCGACCTTATTACTACAGGATGAGGCTTATCAATGGTGGGTTTCCGTGACCAGGACCGCACCACCAAAGGAGTTACATGGAAGTTCTTCTTGGATGAGTTCAAGAAGCATTATGTGGGTCACATCTATTTAAACAATATGCGGTGAGAGTTTCATAATTTGAAACAAAGGCAATCAAGTGTAACTGAATATTTGAGAGAATTTACACGGTTGAGCAAGTATGCTCCTTAGATGCTAGTGTCTGAAAAAAAAAAAAAAAAAAAAAAAAGAAAAGAAGTGTCGTAAGTTTGAAGACGGCCTAAGTGACCACATTCGGGCCCATGTCACAGGATTTTGCCATGATGATTTCTCCAAAATCACAACATGTGCTCTAAATGTGGAACGAGTAAAGAAAGAGGAAAATGAAGGAAAAGATAGAAGACAGGGAAACAAAAATCCTGGTCACTGGCGCTCATCAACAACAAAGTAAGAGATCCAAGGACCACAGTCCCAGCAACCCCATACTGTGCCACCGGTGAGAGACTGACCCTACCGGCGCCCGCTCGGGCCTAAGTGCACAAGGAGGTTCCAGAGGACAAGACGCCCCGTTGTCTTGCATTATGGAAGAGTGAAGGATCCCGACCCGGATTAACCTCATGAACCCGAGGGGACCTCCGCACTCCAACGGATAGAAACTTTTCCTTAAAACCATAAATTAAAATCCGTGGAGCGAACCCCTTTACAATTCTTCATATCTTTTTTAAAGCACTGGGCTAAGTGCTAAAAAATATTTCTTTTTCTCTTCTTTTCAACACTTAGATTTTTTCAGGAAAATTCCGCCGTAGTTTCCTCCTCGTTTTCTGACTTTCCCAAATCTCTACAAAACCTGATGAAAATGATTAAAAACACTTCTAAACTTCAATTCATCAACTTCCATATTAGGACTCCATTCCACAACCCAATCAAAACACAATATACATATATATACATTTATTTCTTTCAAATCATCAAAACATTTAAACCTTCTTCAATTCCATGCATAATTTTATCAAAACATGACAAAATATTCACATATACAATATGCAAATTATTTTCACGCAGTCACATGCGCTGCCTCCTGATACTGACTCACGCACAGAGGGTACTCTTACCCATGCACTGCCCCGTGTCCCAAAATATTTGTTGAAACATATGGAAAAAGAGTGAGCTAAACGAGCTCAAAGGAGGTACATTTTCTACTATATAACATTTTCAGTACATATCAAAATAATACATACTTATACAATTAAACGATTTATGCATTAAACATTTATGCCTGTAAACTTTCTTTCCATAAATACTTATACCATTAAAATCAGTTTATGCTTTTAAACATTTATACTCTTAAACTTTCTTCAATAAATACTTATGCATTTAAAATCCATTTATGCTTTTAAGAATTTATGCCTTAAACTTTCTTTCCATAAATACTTATGATTTAAATCCATTTATGCTTTAAGAATTTATGCCCTTAAACTTTCTTTCCATAAATACTTATACTTTAAAATCCATCATGCTTTAAGCATTTATGCCTAAACTTTCTTTTCTTTATTTCTTCTTTCATTCTTCTCGATGAACCTGTGGGAATAAACACACCGAACAGTTTCCGGGTACTGACGGTGAGGGACAGTCACATTCCAGTCATAACCACTACGCTGCGGAGAAACTCACGCCTTGCATAGGGTTCCATTTCATAGTAATTTTACTACGTGTAAGGATATTACTCTAGACACCTATTTCCCTCCTCGGGGCTTAGTAACCTATAACTTTACCCTCTTAATCCTTACACGCTAAAGTAATTTCGCCGATATCAGTCATAACACAGTCATAAATGCCTAGGGTAACCATCAGTAAAACATTTCTTCAAAATACATTTATAAATACATTTAAATCCTTTACTTTATCATTAAAACACATATGCATTTCCCCAAACATTTTTAAACTTACATTACCTAACATATGCATACATATTTAATACACATATAAATATATGCATTGATGCAAGATAAAAACAATGCAACAAAACATTTCCATATGCCTTAACATTTACATAAAAATTTATACAAACTTAGCTTAACATTAAACCATTCCACTTTTAAAAACTAAAATTCTCAAAATATCATTTTCTGTCACGCCACTCGCTTCAATCCCGCGCTTGCTTCCCCGTCGAATTCTGCTTCCGTCCGATAGTCCTTTTCACCTTTTCAAGAAAAATCACAACTATACATTAATCATAACTTCACTTCAATCCACCATACACATTCATTTAAAGCCAAATGAACAAATTACCTTAAGCACTAAAAACTCATTCATTTTGGCCAACCTTTTTCCAACCATACCCTATAGACTTTATGACTCAAAAATTATTCAAACGGTCTTCAAAATTTATGAAACTCTCCAGATCAGTTCTTGATATATCAAATAACATCTCTTTAAATTTTCAATTTAAAATTCCGTCTCTAAAGCCCTCAACCATATAAATACAATCTGCACAACAATAACTCAGTTTGGGCAGAACAGAATCTGCACATAGCCCACTTTGAACCATTTTCTGGGCACTTTGGTTTACAATTTGCATGAACTGATTTCAGATAAATTTTTTCCCTTGTGGTCTATTTTACCCAGAATTTTGAATCACTCCAATTCCGATCTGAAATGAGTGTTATGGCCAAATACTGTAAACTGGTCAAAACAGAAAACAAGACATTTCCTGTACCGAGACTGCTGCCCAAAATTTACTAAATTGTGTTTCTCTTCCATTTTTCTTTCACTCTAAAACACTTAAATCTGATGCATTATAACCCATTCTTCAATACATCACACAAAAGTCTACATCAAACCCTAAATCCATTCATTCACTTGATTTGTCAAAACCCTAATCTAATCCATGGCTTTCAATTTATCTCAAAATCATCATCATTCAACCCTAAATGCCACTAATTTAACATCCATACAAGAAAATCAAATCATTAGGCATGAAAACATAAAATCCAACTTTCCCACCATGAAACCTTACTTGTTTCTTGGGTTTCTTGTCTTCTTCCTTGATTCACTGGAGCTCACTTGGAAGCTTGGAAAGAGAATAAAAATTCACCTCTACCACTTTGCCCTACCCTTTCTCCTCCTCTTTCTCCTTTCTTCCCTTTCTTTTCTATCTTTCTCCTTTCTCTCCTTCTCATGGACGTGATCCCCTCTTTTGAGCACTTAAATCCCCAAATTTTAGACTTTAAAATATTATTCCAAAAGTGCCCTTAAGTAAAAAAAATATCATTGGTTGGTTTAAAGTGAATTACTCTTTTATCCAAGCTTCTCATTGGTCCATTCCCATGAGACCAAGTCATTTACCCATTATTTAAATCATAACTTAGCCATTAAGAAAGATTTTGATTGGCTAGTACAATTAAATATCTCCATTATAGCAGATTTTATCTCGGCGTTTTGTCGCTTTTATATCAATTATATGTCAAAATATTCTATGGTCGCTATATTTAAATTTGAACATAAAATATTTTAACTAAATCCTTCATTGTTGAATTTCGTGCTCAAATCACCGAAATCGGATTTAAAATCATTAAAATCGTAATCCTATTAATAGCGCATATTATTACCCGAATTACGTCAATCACCTCGAAACTATCCAAACGGACTCGCTTCACTTTATTTCAGCTGCTGTAGCTCTACTAGCTTATTCCGCACTTTCAGATTCGCTCAATTTCCTGAAAATTTCAAGCCAAGTAGCTCCAAATTTCAGTCCGAAATCACTATTCACTTAAATCTCCCATTATCTTCTAAATATCGCTCAAAGTCATAAGAACTGAAATTTTCTTTAAAAATCCCTTTGCAACCCCTCCATCCGATAAAATAAGAAAAATCACTATCTATTAGGCACCCTTGCCATAATTTTCGAAAATTTTCACTGCGCCTAAATGATGTCCGTAGCGTCTAAATTCTAATCCACTCGCTTCTATCATTAGACCTCAAATCAGTTCAATAATTACTATTATAACATCTAATAAGGTCGGGTTTTTACAATCACCCTCTATAAAAATTTCGCCCTCGAAATTTAAATTCTCATGTTGCTTCCTCTCTAATTGATTCATCCAAAACACCTTTTACTAAAGGAATCACTTTGCTTCAAAGAACCTAATCATTTCGACAACAATTTTAACCGGTCTTTCTTCATATCGCCAAATCTTTCTTTCAATTCAACCATTGGATCTCTTAACACATGTGAAGAATCATTATATACTTTCACATGTAAATGTAAAATATGTCATGTATTCTCGCCAATTCAGTAAGAACTCAACCAAGACGCTTACCTCTCCAATTATTTCCATAATTTCATAAAGTCCCATATAGAGAGGACTTAACTTCCTCTTTCCGAATATCAACACCCTTTCCTGTGTGATATCCTCTATAAATAATTCCGATCCCCTACCTAAAATTTCAAATCTCTCCTTGGGTTATCAAATATAACTCTTTTCACAATCTGAAATATCTTTAATCTATCACCGATAACTTTAACATTATCTCGTTGTACTCAACAATTTATGAACCTAAAAATTTTCCTTCTCACATCCCAACATAATGGAGTCCTATACTCCTTCCATATAAGGCCTCATAAGGCGCCATTTCAATGCTTGTAGCCGATAACTATTATTGTAGGAAAGCTCCATTAATGGTAAATGTCTTTCCTAACTCCTTTAAACTTAACACACAAGCCTCGAGCATAACTTCCAACGCCCCGTATGGCTCTGCATTGGTCATCCGTGAAGTCGTACAATCTCTCTTTATATACAACTCACTAACCTCTCAACTAAGTCACTATTTTTCCATAGGTGGAAATTGATCGATTTCGTCAATCTATCCACAATCACCTATATCACGTCATAACCACTCCGGGCAAAGTGGAAGTAAAAATCACCACATCTTCCCATTTCCACCGAGGGACCAAGAGACTATAAGAACCCCGCAAATCTTTGATGCTCAACCTTAACTTTTCGGTATTAAAATGAGATGATTGGAAATAAATTTACAACATCTTTCATACCTCCACCTTCGCATTCCCTTAGGGTATGATACATTTTAGTGTTTCCCTGATGCATCGCATATGCAGAAAAGTGAGCCTCTTCCATAATTTATTTCTTTAATCTTCCCACATCTAGTACACATAACCTGTGACCTATCATCACTATACCATATGCCCGTACTAAAATCCTTTAACTCGCCTGCACTCAGCCTTCCCTTTTCAATTTAATCATGATCGTATTCGAGTCTATAGCCCCTTTACCTTGTCTATTAGCACAGACTAATATCTGTCAATTCTAGTCTCGCACCCAAAGAATCCCAATTCCATAAATCTGTAGCACACAACCTTTTAGGTGAGATATGGAACCCGAGTTTCCTACTAAGAGCATCGCTACTACATTAACATTTCCCCGATGGTACCTGGCTAGTGCACTCATAACTTTAATGAGTTCAACCTATCTCCTCTGTCTCATATTTAACTTTTCTATGTGAATAAATATTATATGTTCTTGTGATTCAGAAAATTTTATGCAACTCCATATCGCAATGCCTCCATATACAGAGCAAAAGACTACAACAACCAACTCTAGGTTATGTCTCGCGATAATCTGCCTGCTGCTTTTTCAATTGCCTTAAATCATATGCTATCACATTTTCATGTTGCATTAATACAATTTGAGCTCTGGGTTTAAGCATCACAACATACCTGAGAGGTTTCTGGCCGACTCGAATTGTAAGAACTTTTGCAGGCCGGGCGTCAAATTCCTTTTAGTCATCGAATCTTTTCCCGACATGTCTCTTACCATACAAACTTCTTTCATCTTTCCTTGTCAATTTAGTCAAAGGATCCGCTTAACTTTGAAAATCCCTTAACAACCTTCCGATAATACCCTCGCTAACCTAGAAAACTTTGTATCTCTCAAGATTCAGAGTGGTTTCGGGCTTCCACAATTTTCTCTCTCAATCTTGAGGATCAAACGTAAAACCCCTTCATCAAAATCACATGTCTTAGAAAGGCAACATTGTCTAACCAGAACTAGAATTTACTGAGTTTGGCATGCTACTAAGTAAATAATTTACTTAGATGTTCCTCATGATCTTCATTATCGCTTAAATAGATTAAAATGTCATCACGAATACCATAATAAACTCGATTCAATAAGGCTGGAAAGATCTATCTGATAAGATCCACAGTGCCGTTGAATATAAGTTAGTCCAATCAGTATGACTAAAAACTCATAATGCCTATACCAGAAAGCTAAAGTTGTCATAGGAACATCCTCCGACCTAATCTTTAATTGATGGTAACCCGAGCTTAGATCCATTTTCAAAAATAATTCTCGTTCTCGTGAATTGATCAAAAAGATCATCAACTGCGTAAATGGGTGTTGATTGCGATTTTCACTTTATTCAACTCTATGTAATCAATATACAATCTTAAACTTTCATCATCATTTTTTTTTTTTTTTTTATAAATACTAGGAAGATCCTCGAAATACATCCTAAATTATTTGACTATCAGAATATCTTCCATTCGACTACTCATTATCCTCACCTCAATAGCATAAGCTAGGTACCTTTAATATAATCTTTCAAAGTATTTTACTAGCCCACATAATCACATATTATTGGTAGGTAGTATTTTCCTCGTGAACTCCACATAAAACAACCTCTGCCTTTCCTCGCTATAGAACCTAACCTCTTTCCTACAACAAATCCTTGTAGCATGATTAACAGATAGTAACCATGCCTAATATAACATCAAAGTCATGGATATCTAATAATATCAAGTCCGCTTAAAAACTCCTAGCCCCAACAATCACTCCGTTGTAAATAACTAACTTTTCCATACTTTTCCTCAGGTGACAAATCCTATTTGTTACACATTCATCATTATGTCTTCAATTTCTTCCATTTTCTTTCAACAATTACTATTAACAATTCACTTAATGTCATTGATTCACTTAAACTAAATTAAACCCATGCATTTTCAATTAACCATCTCATTACCCTCTAGCCACGACCATGCCTTTCAGATCTCCTATACCGTCATAATTTCGTTTAATTTCCTTACCCTCTCAATGGACACCCGTCGCCCACGGGCTGATTAAATGTTGTGGCTAACATCCGGTTTCATCTGCTCTTAAAGGTATCTGTCCTCCTACGACCTCAGGAGGCGGTGGCGGCCCTAGCTGTACTGCGGGTGGAGGAACATACGCAGACTCATCAACATGTTCCTCAGGTGGTGGTACTACTGCCTCAGGAGCTCTCCTGGTGGGTGGTCGGCCTCGACGACGATTTTCTCTCGTGAATTCAAAATTTTACTATGTCATGTAATATATATGATTTTAAATCACATAAATTTTTTTTTGTTTTTTTTGTTTTTGAAATCTTAAAAAGAAAACATTAAAACAATCATATAAAATTAAAAATTTTCAAATCTTTATAACATTTTCAAAACTTCGCTCTGATACCATGTTGAAGGATCCCGACCCGGATTAACCTCATGAACCCGAGGGGACCTCCCGGCACTCCAACGGATATAGAAACTTTTCCTTAAAACCATAAATTAAAAATCCGCGGAGCTTAACCCCTTTTACAATTCTTCACATATCTTAAAATACGCGGAAGCCGAAGTGCTAAAAATATTTCTTTTCTCTTCTTTCAACACTTAGATTTTTTTCGTGAAAATCGCCGTAGTTTCCTCCGTTTTTCTGACTCTCTCCTAAATTTACAAAACCTGATGAAAACATTTAAAAACACTTCTAAACTTCAATTCATCAACTTCCATATTAGACTCTCGTCCACAACCCAATCAAACACAATATACATATATATACATTTATTTCTTTCAAATCATCAAAACATTTAAACCTTCTTCAATTCCATGCATAATTTTATCAAAACATGATAAAATATTCACATATACAATATGCAAATTATTTTCAATGCAGTCACATGCGTCGTCTCTCGATAGCTCGACTCATCGCACAGAGGGTACTCTCACCGGGACAGAATCTGCCTCGCGCCCCGAAATATTCACAAACATATAAAAAGAGTGAGCTAAACGAGCTCGTTGGAGTGTACATTTTCATTTATATAACATTTTCAGTACATATCAAAATAATACATACTTATACAATTAAAATCCATTTATACATTAAACATTTATGCCTTAAACTTTCTTTCCATAAATACTTATACCATTAAAATCAGTTTATGCTTTAAACATTTATACCTTTAAACTTTCTTTCAATAAATACTTATGCATTTAAATCCATTTATGCTTTAAGAATTTACGCCTTAAACTTTCTTTTCCATAAATACTTATGCATTTAAAATCCATTTATGCTTTAAGAATTTAGTGCCTTAAACTTTCTTTCCATAAATACTTATGCATTTAAAATCCATTTATGCTTTAAGCATTTATGCCTTAAACTTCTTTCTTTATTTCTTTCTTTTCATTCTTTCTCGATGGAATCTAGGGAATAAATACACGAACAATTCGGGTACCGACGGTGAGGGACAGTCACATTCCGGGCCATAACCACTACGCTGCGGAGAAACTCACGCTTGCATAGGTTCCGGCCATAGTACTTTATCACGTGTAAGGATATTACTCTAGACACCTATTTCCCTCCCCGCTAGTAACCTATAACTTTACCTCTTAATCCTTACACGCCTTAAAAGTACTTCGCCGATATCACTATAACAGTCATAGGGTTTAGGGTAATCCATCAAGAAACATTTCTTCAAAATACATTTATAAATACATTTTAAACTTTACTTTATCATTAAAACACATATGCATACTTTAAAACATTTTTAAACTTTCATAATACCTTAACATATGCATACATTTAATACACATATAAATATATGCATTGATGCAAGATAAAACAATGCAATATAAAACATTTCATATGCCTAACATTTACATAAAATTTACATTAAACTTTCAGTTTAACATTAAAACCATCTACTTTAAAAACTAAATTCTCAAAATATCATTTTCACTACGCCACCGCTCAACCCGCTTGCTTCCCTCGGGTCGAATCTCCCGCTTCCAACCGATAGTCCTTTTCACCTTTTCAAGAAAACCACAACTATACATTAATCATAACTTCCATTTCAATCCACCATACATTACATTCATTTAAAGCCAAATGAACAAATTACCTTAAGCACTAAAAACTCATTCATTTTGGCCAACCTTTTTCCAACCATAAATTCTAGACTTTATGACTCAAAATTATTCAAACGGTCTTCAAAAAATTTATGAAACTCAGATCAGTTCTTGATATATCAAATGCTAACATCTCTTAAATTTTCAATTCTAAAATTCCGTCTCTAAAGCCCTCAACCATATAACACAATCTGCACAACAAATAACTCAGTTTGGCAGAACAGAATCTGCACATAGCTCCACTTTGAACCATTTTCTGGGCACTTTAAGTTTACAATTTGCATGAACTCACTTCAGATAAATTTTTTCCCTAGAAGTCTATTTTACCCAGAATTTTGAATCACTCAATTCTGATCTGAAATGGAGCAAGCAGGGCCAAAATACCAAAACTGGTCAAAACAGAAAACAAGACATTTCTGTACTGAGACTGCTGCCCAAAATTTACTAAATTGTGTTTCTCTTCCATTTTTCTTTCACTTAAACACTTAAATCTGATGCATTATACCCATTTCAACATATCACACAAAAGTCTACATCAAACCCTAACCATTCATTCACTTGATTTGTCAAAACCTCTAATCTAATCCATGGCTTTCTCAATTTATCTCAAAATCATCATCATTCAACCCTAAATGCCACTAATTTAACATCCATACAAGAAAATCAAATCATTAGGCATGAAAAACATAAAAATCCAACTTTCCCACCATGAAAACCTTACTTGTTTCTTGGGTTTCCTTGATTCACTTGGAGCTCACTTGGAAGCTTGAAAGAGAATAAAAATTCACCTCTACCACTTTGCCCTCTACCCTTTCTCCTCCTCTTTCTCCTCCTTTCTTCCCTTTCTTTCTATCTTTCTCCTTTCTCTCCTTTCTCATGGACGTGATCCCCTTTTGAGCACTTAAATCCCCAAATTTTAGACTTTAAAATATTATTCCAAAAGTGCCTTGGCAAAAATATCATTGGTTGGTTTAAAGTGAATTACTTTATCCAAGCTTCTCATTGGTCCATTCCCATGAGACCAAGTCATTTACCCATTATTTAAATCATAACTTAAATATTAAGAAAGATTTACTATTAGTACAATTAAATATCTCCATTATAGCAAGATTTTATCTCGCTCGCCTTTAATCGCTTTTGAGACAATTATATGTCAAAATATTCTATGGTCGTCTATATTTAAATTTGAACATAAAATATTTTAACTAAATCCTTCATAGTGAATTTCAGGCTCTGAAATCACCGAAATCGGATTTAAAATCATTAAAATCGGTAATCCGGACAATAGCGTATTATTACCCGAATTACGTTCGAATCACCTGGAAACTATCCAAACGGACTCTGTTTCATTTTATTTCAGCTTCGTTAGTCTTTATTATTTACTCCAGACCTTTTCGCATTTTCGCCCACTCGGGAAAATTTCAAATAAGCAGGCTCCAAATTTCAAACCGAAATCACTATTCACTTAAATCTCCCATTATTTCTAAATACGCCCAAAGTCATAAGAACTGAATTTTCTTAAAAAACTTTCGCAACCCTCCATCCGATAAAATAAGAAAAAATCACTTATTCATTAGGGCACCCTACATAATTTTCGAAAATTTTCACTTCATGCCCAAATGATGTCCGTGAAATGCTCTAAATTTAATCCACTCTCGCTTCTATCATTAGACCTCAAATCAGTTCAATAACTACTATTATAACATTCAATAAGGTTGGGGTTTTACAGAAAGCACAAGGGAGATTGTTGGAAATTGACTAGTGCTTGCTTGGGTTGTGGATCCATGGCACACAAAATACGAGAGTGTACTCGGGCACGTCCCTTCACCGCGCCCCAAACTAGGGGCAATGTTTCATCAGTACAGAAAGGCAGCAAAAGTGTTGCATCACCGAAAGTGTTCCGGCATGCGGACAAAAGATCTCGGCTAGTAGGATGGTCAGGCTCCCAAATTTAGAGCATATGCAATGAAAGCAATGGAAGATACAGACGCCCCGGATGTGATAGTCGGTAATTTCACTTATCTCTTTGATAATTACGTGAATGCATTTTGATAGACCCGTGGTCAACTCCATTCATACGTGTGTAATCGACATACCCAACTCAGAAATTTACCGATGAGTTAAACCGAGTATGACATTCGTGACGAACTCGCCTGACATAGTGTTGGCTGTGAATAAAGCATATAGAGACTGCACTCTATCGTATCAAGAGAATGTGAATTTCCGGGAGACTTTGATAGAGTTATCCTCGAGAATTTGATGTGATATCGATGACTGTCAGTTCCGAAGACGTGTTTTATTAGCCGATCAGAGAATGAAAAGAGTTACCTTAAGGACACCGAATGACGATGAGGTTATTTTCATCGGCGAGAGGTCGAATCACCTCTCTAATGTAATATCCGCAACCACTGCAAGAAAAATGGTGCGAAAAGGATGTGAAGCCTACTTGGCTTATGTGATTGATACACAGCGCAAGGCCAGCGTATCCGATATCCCTACTGTTAGCGACTCTCTCCGGATGTTTCCTAAGAGTTGCCAGATTGCTCTACAAAGGGAGATTGAAGATTATCGACGCTGCACTAAAGGCACCTGCATCCATTACACCGTATAGAATGGCTCCACTAGAGCTAAAGGAGTTGAAATTGCAGTTGCAAGAACTGCTAGAAAAAGGGTTTATTTGACCAAGTGTATCACCATGGGGAGCTCCCATGCTTTTTGTCAAGAAGAAAGATGGTACACCTAGGCTATGTATAGATTATAGACAATCGAACAACAAGTTTAATCGTGAAGAATAAGTATCTGTTACCCAGGATTGATGATTTATTCGACCAACTGAAAGGTGCAAGTATCTTTTCAAAGATAGATTTGCGATCTGGGTATCATCAGTTGAAAATTAAAGATGTCGATGTGGATAAGACGGCGTTTAGAACGCAATATGGACATTATGAGTTCCTTGTAATGCCGTTTGGTTTGATAAATGCACCGGCGGCATTCATGGACTTAATGAATCGTATTTTCCGACCGTATGTGGATCAGTTTTTCGTAGTTTTCATAGACGACATTCTTGTGTATTCAAAAGATCGGAAAAATCATGACACACACCTTCGGGTAATGTTAGAGACTTTAAGAAAAGAGCATTTGTATGCGAAACTGAGCAAATGTGAGTTTTGGTTGGATGAAGTGTCCTTTCTTGGGCACATTGTATCGAAAGAAGGAATCCGAGTGGATCTAAAGAAAATAGAAGTGGTTGTCGAATGGAAGCCACCAAGAAATGAAACATGTATGCGTAGTTTCCCGACCGCGTGTTACTACAGAAGATTCGTTAAGGGTTTTATGATCACGCCTCTAATGACGGCAGATTACTCCATAAAATGTAAAGTATGAATAAAGTGAAAAGTGTCAAAGAAGTTTTTGAAAGTTAGTGCTACTTTAACCGAGAGGCTCCTGCTTACTCAAACACGGCGTAAAGAATATGTGATCTTTAGTGATGCTTCATTAAATGGACTTGGATGTGCCCTAATGCAAGAGGGTAAAGTGGTAGCCTATGCTTCCAAACAATTGAAGCCACATGAAAAGAACTACCCCACGCATGATTTGGAATTGGCCGCAATTGTATTTGCATTGAAAATTTGGAGACATTATTTGAATGGAGAAAAGTGTTTCATTTACACCGATCATAAGAGTCTTACATTTGCCCTCACAACGAGCTTAACTCGAGACAACGGAGATGGATGGAATTGATAAAAGATTATGACAGCGTAATTGATTATCACCCGGGAAAGGCCAATGTAGTGGCCGACGCTTTGAGTAGAAAGACAGTACAAACGCTTCGAGTGTTAAATGACCATTTGTCATTATCAGACGATGGTACAGTAGTGGTAGAATTGATAGCGAGACCGAAATTGTTGAATCGAGTGCTAGAGGCACAAAAGAAAGATGAGAAAATTTCTACAATAATAAAACAAATTGGAGATGGTAAGGAAACCGAGTTTGAAGTAAAGGAAGATAGATCCTTGTATTATAAGGACAGGGTATGTGTACCCAATGATTGTGAAATAAAGAAAGCCATACTTGATGAGGCACATAATGGAGCATTTTGGCTATCCATCCCGTAGCACAGAATGTATTAAGATTTGAAATGCTACTTCGTGGTCCGAATGAAAAGAGATGTATCGCAGCTTGTAACTAAGTGTTTGTGTGTCAAAAAGTAAAGGCGCAGAGCATCAAGTTCCTTCAGATTACGTGCCTCATCGTAATACCGGAGGAAATGGACCAATAACCATGGATTTTGTGGTCGGGTTACCATTAAGGGGTGGAGAAAGTATGACCTGGGCCAATATAAAGGGACCGAACACCAAGTCGCCACTTCACTAGTGAGAACCGACTATTCGCTTGATAAGCTAGCAAAGTTGTACATCAAGGAAATAGTTCGGTTGCATGGAATCCCAATATCCATTATTTCATACCGAGATTCGAGGTTTACTTCGAGATTTTCAGGAAATTTGTAAGAGGCCATGGGCACTCGATTGAATTTCAGTACAGCGTTCCACCCACAAACGGATGGACAATCAGAGAGAGTGATTTGTGCCACAGTAGGGTGATCCGGAATCAACAATATTTATATCCTAAAGCTCCTAGAGCCATAGCAAAGCTACTGCAGTATAGTGGTCTAGGGTCGAACTCAGGGATGGGTTTCTTCGTACAAATGACTCACAATAGGCTCAAAATTGGTGAATTAAGTTTGGATTTTCAGGTTCGTTAAAAACAAAGGGGAGGTTTTCGTGGTTTAAAACTGAAAATAAAAACAAGTTAAAATGTAAAATATAACTCCTTTAAGTGTTAGGTCACTAGGGTTGAGTTCTACAGGTCACTGAGAGGTCCTCGGGGTTATTTCCTCGTGTTAGGGAGGATGACATATAGTCATTTCCTGAATCGGATCTTCATTTAACTTTAAAACCTAACCTAAAATATTTATCCTTTTGAGAAATGGCATCTATCACATCATAGGTGTCACCGCTGCTGAAGAATAAGTCTCCGAACTCCCCTTCACCGGGTCATAGAGGGTAACTAATAAATCTCGCTGGATCTAACAAGCATCCACCGAACCCTAAAAGCTACCGCATAATAGCCATTCAAGGAGATTCGGCGATAAAAACCATAGCTAGGTGCGAACACAAGGATTCCAAGAAGGGATACCGTTGAAATGTGAATCTCCAATAGCCTCCAGATCCCGCACCCAGCAGCCTTCTGCTTCAAGGAGGAAGGGTTTTAGCTGCTCATCCTCCAAGTTGTCATCCTTGGAGGGTGTTTGGCAACCAAGAAAATAGAAAAGAAAATGAAAGAAAATGGAGCAGTGAAGAGCATAAACGAGGGAACTGAAAGCTTCCCCCCAAAATTTATTACAGAAGTGATTGATGTCCATTTGTTACAGACTGAGGCTTATATATGCTCAGAAAAAGGGAAATTACAAAACAATATGAAACAACAAAAATTGGCTGAGGGTAGGAGCAGAAACCAAAACTGAGTCGCTTTAAACACAAAACAGAGCGTAAAAATTTTCGCTATGCATATGTTATTCGCGAGGATAGCCAAAATTCGCTATATTAAAATTGAAATTTTCGCTTATGCACGCGAATTTTCGCTTATGATAGCGAATTTTCCAATGGTGAGCGAAATTTTGGCACTGCTCCTCACCTGGCTAACGCTCCATTGCTCCCTCGTTGCTTTATTCACACCGCATTATTCCATTTCTTCGCTTATTATTCTCTCTTCCTGGGCTTGCTGAAATTGATAGAAAAACCATATGAAATTGATGGAAATCAACCCACTTTGTTATAATTGAATTGACACGACGATTTGGCTTCCAATTCCTGCAAAACTACAAAATGTACTCGAATGCAATCGAAGAATAGTTTGGACCTAACATGTCAATTGGGTTAATTATAACACTAGTACACAAAAGCGCCAAACCTATTAAAAATAGGGTTCAAAATAGCACTTTTTGGGCACTAATCACACCCCCCAACCTACACATTACTAGTCCCTTAGAAATGAAATAAAGAAAGAAAGAGAGAGCATACAATGATAACAAAATAATGTTCACAAAAATTATATTTTAAAAAGGTTGTGAATGAGTAATGCCTAACCCTTAAGTAAGAATCATCAAAGTCAGGTCCACAACCATCTCTCGAGAATGAATGCCATACAAAATTGAGTATCAAAAGAGCCTCCATCTCGATGAATCAAACTTAAACTTCCACCAAAATCTAAGTGTTTGTTTGATCACCTCAACAATAAACAAAATGTCAACCGCACTCTCCCCCAACCTAGCTACTACCACGACTCCAAAGATGCTAACTGCTAACCTAAATAGATCAGGACCCAATTTTATTCCAACTTTTTTTGTGTTGTAGGGTGCAATGCTGAGAATCGACCACCAAAGTCCATGTAACGGGATCTACCGATGACTCCCCAACCAATTGCGCTTAGGGCACCAAGTCATGAGGATCTTTCGAATTACTAACTCCTTCAGTTTCACCCCGATCGAATGACTTCGAAACTCCAGCACCTACCACTCACTAAACTCCACCCATCCACCCGTAGCGAAACACTGCTTCCGCGACCCCAACCGCTGAAGGCTTTAGGCACCGGCTTTAAAGGCTTTAGCCATAAACCCCTGACCATGTTCGGTTTCAAGGCAAAGCGTTGCAATTTTCTTCTTTTTCTTTTTCTTTTCTTTTTCTTTTCTTTTATTTCTTTTTTCGAAGACGCATTGGCCTTCCTTCCACAGGGGTCCTTAACCTATTAAAGGTAGTCAACAACACTAAGATAGGTTATTGCAAAGTAAAGGAGGTTGCGCAGTTTTTTCAAATTTATCATTGAAAACCTAATGTAGCCGGGTGTAAAAGAAGCAAAGGTGGAAGAAAAAATGGTCAAAAGCAACAAGAGTTCAACTGATCATCCACCAATCTAAGCATGGAACCAATCTAACATCAATAGAATTGGACAAAGGCTTCAATTTTTCAAACTACGTGTTAAGGGAGAACACAAAAAAAATTACAAAATGGGTCCAATTTTTTTAAAAGTAAGTCGCATAGTATAACAACTTCACTGTAAGTGGAAACCAACAAGCCACTGAATATAATAAAATGGGCTTGCTCAAAATAGTAACAAATATATATAGTGCCACTTCCTTCACTAACTCTCCCCCAACCAAATATCTTATTGTCCTATGAATGCCTCGGATTGAAAGTTAGGAAGGAAGTGTTACTTCCTTGATGAGATGTGATCATTTTTGATAGAGACTTTGCAAGCTTCCATCGACATCCTTATCAATTCGCTTGGGCTTCAAACAACAAGTTAGAGAAGAAAAGAGAGGAAAAAAGTGACTAGTTTGAGAATTTTGAAAAAATTACACCTTCATAATAATTTCAAAAATGTTCTTTCTGGATATTTGGATTCTACACTCTCTAAGCTTTCCAACGGTACCAAAAACTTTAAAACGGAATTTATAAAAGCTTATTAAAGAAACAAAATCTAGAGGCAAAACTCGTGGGTGGTAGCGACTAAGCATCATAGCTGCACTCACAACATAGCGAAATTCCCACATATGATATAAACTTCACATAGCGGGGGCCTCATATGTGTGTGAAAATTTTCGCTATGTGAAATAGCGAATTTTTTTTTTTTTTTTTGAAAAATAAAATAAAATAAAATAATTAATAATAATAATAAAAATAAAAATAATTTATTTTTTTTTAGAAAAATAAAAATAAAAAAAAATTTTAAGACAAATAAAAATAATTAAAATAAAATAAAATTAATATTTTTTTTTAAAACAAAAATAAAAATAATAAAATAAACGCTTTTTTTTTTTTTATCGCATCGCTCTCGCTGTCTTTAGTCGGGGACAGTCGTACACCAATTTCGCTACATAGCAAAATTTCGCTTATGATATTAAAATTCCATCACGCTTCCACTTTACCAGATTTGCGTAAAATTTCGCTACGGCTGCGAAATTGCCCCTATTCTGCTCCTTGCTATTTCTTCATTCCAGCCTTTCAAAATTTTCACCAAACTGCAAAAATTAATACAAGAAAAATTACAAAAAAGTGAAAAACAAGATGGAACAAAGATTAACTTAAAAATTATGGAAAATCTAAAAAGAAAACTTATAGAAATCCAAATAAAATAAAATAAAACAAGGAAAATTAAAACAAAAAGGGGGAGATCAGGCTCCCCAAAACCGCTTTTCGTTTTCGAGGCTGAACCGGTGGAGCCAGAATGCTAAGGTCCAGTGTTCTAAACCCAAACCCAAACCCACACCAATCCATCCGGCCGTGCTATGCGACATGTGAGCAATCGCCATTGTTTTTATGTAGTGGCAAAGGCTTGTGCAATGGCCACCAACTTCCTAAAATTTCAGAAAGATGGGCAACACAAATGGGGTGGCTGAGATGGTGTTTCGGGTGTCAGGTTTCGCAGGCTCTTGAGTTTGCCGCAGTGTAAGCAATATACACTGGTCGCTGGAGGCCACCAGTACTATGGTCAAGGCACCAGGGATTCAGCTTCATGGGAATTGGTTGAAGGGTGCTTTGTGGTTCTTTCCGCCTCATTCCACTAATTCTTAGTCAACAAGGCAATGATTTCTTCTTCTTTTCCATGGCCAAAAAGAAACACTTGATTCTCGCATCCCGCACCTCGAGCTCGCTGATTCCACTTTCAATTCCTCCTGAGGCTGCAATTGAGCCTGCTCACCCAAAATTGTTTCAGTCAAGCACTCTTCCTCCAGATTCTCCTCCTCTTGATGTGAAATGGATTGTTGCAGGATGTCAAATTCCTGATCAATTTTTCTCTGGAACACATCCAATTCCTTGTTCAGGGAGTTTTCTACTGTCTCAATTTCTTGATTGGCCTAAACATTCACTACCCTTTGCTCCTCTTTGAAATTATCCACTAGTTTTCTCAAGTTCAGTATTGCTTGCTCAACTAGAGAAATTAACTGTGTTGGCTATGGTGGCTGAGGAGTTGAGGTAACATGTGGAGATACAGGAGGTGCATAAGTTGAGGGAACACTATAGATGGGTACACTCATCCATTGGTCTCTATAGTCCCTCATGGACCTATATTCATTTGGATTCCTCTCCACCTGTCACGACTTTGCCATGGTCGGTTTCTCGTGAATCCCTCATGGACACAAAGTCTAGGTTTCTCTCCACAGGGTACTCACTATTCTATTCTCCCCTTAGGTGTTCCATTTGATTCTAGTTCAAGCCCACTGGAACATGCAATCCTACAGTAGAAATAAGGCAACACAAGACAACACCAAAAACAGTCCTGTAGGAAAAAAAAAATTCACAATAAATTGAAATAAAAACTGACATGCATTATAAAAAGAAATTACCAAAACTGCGGATGATGACTGGCCAAGTGTTCCATGCCTTGTCAAATGCACTTAGCAACCATCCCCGCGAACGGCGCCTGGTTTGGATTCGGGTGTCACGCAGGGTGATCCCTAATCAACAAATATTTTATATCTTAAAGCTCCGGGCTGCCGCAGCGCAAAGCTTTACCGTAAGATAAAGGGTCTAGGGTAACTCGTGATGGTTTTCTTCGTACAAATGACTCACAGTAGGCTCAAAATTGGTGAATTAAGTTTGGATTTTTAGGTTTGGTTAAAACATGAGGTTTTTGGGTTTAAAACTGAAAATAAACAAGTTAAAATGCAAAAATATAACTCCTTGAAGTGTTAGGTCACTAGGGTTGAGTTCTACAGGTCACTGAGAGGTCCTGGTTATTTCCCTCGTGTTAGGAGATTTACTTACATAGTCATCGACCTGACTACTTAACTTTAAACCCAACCCAAAAATATTTATCCTTTGAGAAATGGCATCTATTACACGTTGGTCACCGACGCTGAATAGTCAAGTCTCCTAGACTCCCTTTCAATGGGTCATGAGGGTAACTAATGAATCTCAAAGGGATCTAACAATAAGCATCCACGAACCCAAAAGCTACATAAAATGATTCAAGGAGATTCGAAGGATAAACCCAAGCGCTTAGAAAGTTGGAACACAAGTTGACGGCAAAGGATACCCGTTGAAAAACATGGGACCTCCACTAGCCTCCCGTATCTCGTACCCAAGCAGCCCTCCCGCTTCAAGGAGGAAGGGCTTTGCCGCCCGCTCATCCTCCAAGTTGTCATCCTTGAGGGTGTCGGGCAACCAAGAAAATAGAAAAAGAAAATGAAAGAAAATGGAGCGTGGAAGAGCATAAACGGGAACCGGAAGCTTCTCACCCCAAAATTATTATTAAGTGATCGATGTCCATTTGTTACACGAGGCTTCTATATATGCTCGTAAAAGGGAAATTACAAAAACAATAAGGAAACAACAAAATTACGTTGAGGGTAGAAAGGAGAAAAACCAAAACGGATTCTGCTTAAACACAAAAACAAGAGCGTACACCCGCTATACAGTTGAGCTTCGCATGATATACACTCCCCGCATTTCCATGGTTGAAATGAAATTCACAAGACTTTACAGGATAGCTTAATTTTCCAACAGAGCTAAATTGGCACTATTCCTCATCAAGTTATTGTTCCATTGCTCCCTGTTGCTTTTATTCACACTACACTATTCCATTTCTTCTTGCTTTGATATTCTTCATTCCCGGCTTGCTGAAATTGATAGAAAACCATATGAAATTGATGAAAATCAACCCGACTTTGTTATGATTGAATTGACACGACGATGGCTTCCAATTCCTCGCAAACTACAAAAATGCACTGAATGCGATCGAAGAATAGTAGGGACCCTAATATGTCAATCGTTAATTATAACAATTAGTACACAAAAGCGCTCAAAAAAAAAAAAAAAACCTATTAAAAATAGGGTTCAAAATAGCACTTTAGGCACTAATCGTAGAGTGATCCGCATTCCTCGGGAAGATATGTTAAGGAGTCGTGATCGACTATGAGGGTAGTCGGGATCGACACATTCCTTGGGCTGAATTTGTGTACAACGCTTCCAATCGCATTGGAATGGCGCCTTACGAGGCTTTATATGGAAGAAAATGTAGAACACTGTTGTGTTGGACAAAATTGAGTGAAAGAAAAGTAATTGGCCCCAATTTTATACAAGAGACTAAAGAAAAAGTTAAAATGATTAAAGAGAGATTGAAAGTGGCCACCGACAGATAGAAGTCATATGCCGACATGAAGAGAAAAGATATTCGATATGAGGTCAGTGAAAAAGTGTTTTTGAAGAAGAGTCGATAGAGATCTTGGCTCGAGAAATGAAAGAACTACGGAACAAGAAGATTCCGTTAGTCAAAGTGTTGTGGAGAAACCACAAAACCGAAGAATCCACTGGAAAGGAAGAGATCTATGCGCGCCAGCATCCGCAACCTGTTAACTAAGGTAAATTTCGAGGACAAAATTTTATTATTAAGTGGGGAGAGTTGTAACGTTTCCAAAATACCCTAGAATATTATGATAAAATTTATTATATATTTCGGTTATAAATTGAGTCATCTTGGGTATTTCCAGGAATTGTTAAATGAATATTGAATAAATGATTATATGGTTAAAAGCCAAAGGCAAATATTATATGCAAAATGAAAATTGATTGAACCCGGAAATTCACCCAAGTGAAAAATAGAAAATTGGATTTATTGAGTGGCCAAACAAGGCCTTATTAAGATTAAGTGACTTAAAACAAAATGAAAAAATGAGATATAAAAGGTGAGCCAAACATGCCTTACACTTAAAGGGATTTAAAAGACCAACTCGGGTCTTGATGCTCATTTTGAGCCATCCTGCTTTTTTGGAGAAGAAGAGAGGAGAAAAGGAGAAAGAGCTAGGTTTGCAAGAGATCAAGTTTTGCTGGCTTTGCTCCCACTCTGCTCCTAAGAGATCAAACAACTTGAAGAGAAGATTCAAGAGGCTAAGGTAAGAAAATCAAACCCTAACCTCATCCTTTTTGTGATTTTCGATATGGGAAAAAGCTCTAACTTGAGAGAAAAGGGTTTTCATTGATTCTAAACCACCTTTGGAGTTGTTTTGGGTGGATTCCATGGTGGATTTTTTATATGGGAGGATTGGGAGAAGGTCAGGAAGAAAATGGACGAAATGCAAAATCCAACGTCAAGTAAAATCTGTAGTGGTACCGGGTACCAAAGAGGTACCTATCTAAGGATGGAGTGGGCAAGTGGTACTGGTACCACTCAAACTAGTACCGGTACCCACTATAGTTGAGGGACTCCGGTAATCGAGCCATTGGGAAGTGGTATACCGGTACTGTCAAAGTGGTACCCCAAGTATCACGCCTTCCAATCCAATTCTATTTTTGCATATTTTTGCACAGTTAAGCTTTGTATTCGTATACCGATTGTTTTGGGACCCTAAGAAACTATTAATAGGGGTTCAAATAAGAATGAGACTAAGTGAAAACGTGATCGTACTCGCCGCCTGCCAGCTTCCCGCCGCTCTCCCGCTATATTCGTTTAGTATGATTATTTGTTTAACCACTAAGAGTGAAGAATTTGTATATGACTAAGTGCGGGTGAAAACGACAACCTGACCTAGGACTAGTATCGCAAGAGAAAAGGAATCGATAATTGGTTTGTTCTCTGACTCTATTCTTATTTCAAGTATTTTGGTAGTTTACCAAGCAAATATGAAATGAGTACATGAATGAGTATATGAAATGAGTACGTGAATGAGTATATGAAATGAGTACGTGAATGAGTATATGAAATGAGTACATAGATTAAGTATATCTTTGAAAAGATGATACGAAAGTGAATATGGAATTGAAATGTGATGTTTGGAAATCGAATGAATATGAGTGATAAATGGAATTGTAAATGAATCGGTCAATGCTTGACATCTTGAATTGAATCGATATATCGACGAAATCCACCCGACGCAGATGCACCAATCGGGCATTCTGCCACGTAAGGCACCCCGGAATTGTCCAATGTCCCACTTTGCGGATGCATCAATCTAAGATCCGCCATGATGGCGTATGGCACGGCGGGATAAACACATGTCGAGGTGCACCAAACATCCATTATGATGGGAGACCGAATTGTTAAATGTGCAAGAATATTACCGACGATATAATAAGGGCCGGATTCATCAAACTGAACTGGCCGAAATGTGAATTGAATAGTCAAAGTGAAATAACCAATATTGACGAAAGTAAAATGGGATTTTTATGTATATGCTTTTAAATCTCATAATTGAATTTGTTGCATTGAAAATGCATGTCAGGATATATAAAATGAATTGTAAAATGAAAGCATGCGAAAGTGAATAGCATGAGTATAGGTTGGTATAATAGGCATGGTTTAATGTTAAATGCATGCCAAGTTAAATTGAATTTTGAAATATAACTGTATAGAACCACTAAACATGAAAATGCTTAGCGTATAGTTTTTATCTATGCGCAGGTTTCGAGTAGACAGGAAAGAAGACAAGATCGTGAAGCGCATAGTCATAAAGCAAGTTGCGGCATATAAGTACATACTCCGCCATGCACATATCATTTCCTTTTTGAACATGGGATATTTTGTGAACAAATAGTCGAACTCCAAAGAAATGTTTTGTTTTGTATGAACATGCGAAACTAAGATAGAACGCTTCTTCTACTATAATTGATTTTATGAAATGTAAATGTTTGTGGGCCCACATTTGAAAATGTTTCACGCAAATCGAAAAACCCAAAGAGAAATAACATAAAGAAAATGTTTTGATAAGATAAATTGAAAACGTCTAGTAACCAGTTCATTCGGATCCGGCTCTTCTGGTCGAGCTTCAGATCGGTCGCGACACTTTGAAAAGAAAACGTGAATAAAATGTAAATAAAAAGAATTAAATGGGCGTCCCCCGAGGCTCGTTCGACTTTAACGGCCCAAGTTCGCTCAGTGGGTCGCTACACTAAGCCCCAACAAGCCACTTTACTTATGCCAGCTAACCCTCGATGACTCTGTGCCCTGCACAGGTCACTTTACCTATGACAGCTAGCAATTTAACATCTCAGATCTTGGCAACCTAAGCCCCTGAAAGGCACCTAGACCTCTCGGGGCCCAAGCCCCATATGGGCACATTGCCTAAGGCAACTTAGCCTCATAAAGGTTCCTACCTTCTGGAGGCTAGCATTCACCAACCCAAGGCCTCATGCAGAACGTCCTTAAAATTTTCAACAAGATTAGTGAGATAATAAAAAAAGTGGTTAAGAATGAATAAAAACAAGAGAATTTTTCATTCAAAATGACAGTATCCACCAGGCACAACCCACCATGGATAGGCACATTACAATTCAAGAAGGGGGAACTGGTTGAACTTCTGAATCAACTATGGGATCTAGAATAACAACGACCGGTTCTCGTTGCTAAACATTCCCTGGCATGCCATTGCCGGCTTCACGCCTCCACACAACCGGGCTCTCCGGGAACGCGTCTCGCTATGTGGCAGTTGCTTACTTCTTCCATAGCACACTCAACCTCTACATAACCCTCCTAGTATCCCGCCTCGAACTACTGTGCATACATCTCGGGTAACTTGGCATTGTAAGAAGCTTGCAGCTCCGAGGCAACCTTGCCTTCTCTGCTTCACATAAGGCATCTATCATCTCCAACTCCGCTTGGCGGATGCTGCGAAGCTAGGCAATACTCTTCCCTAGTTTGGCCACATCGGCCTCTAGCTTGCTTATTTTCTTCACGTCTATGGGCTCCGTGGCGTGCTTAAGGAGCTCACCCACTTTAGCCGTGCTTTCTCCAAATTTCTAGCACTGCGGGACTTCACCTATACTTTGTTGTAAAATGTTGAGTACCCTCAAGTAGAGCATAAAAATAGCTAAACTAGTGCTATCACTTGTCACAATATTTGGCCATGTAGGCGTCAATCAGGCTCATCTGCACGGACGATACAAAAATATAAGCAAAACAAGAAAAGTCCATATATATGCATGAAGTGAAGAAAAAAAAAATGCTTACGGTGGTAGTCATCTTGAAGGGAGTAGTGTTCTTCAACCGCTTCTGTGCTCTTTTCATTGCCTCCCCACCATACACTGCCCTCAACGAAGAAAATACCTCTTCGTCTAGACACTCTAAAGGAAACTACTCGAATCGAGAGGGATCAAACAAAATAGCCTCGAGGGATGAGGGAGACGTCAGCTTTTCCGGGGGGGTTTCAGAGAGTGCTTCAGCTTTCTCCTTCCCTTTCTAACCGACAGCCTCACTCCGTTAGGGCTGACTCTCACGTCCCTCCATGATCCTTATCCCACCCTGAGGTCGTGGAGAAGGTCCACGAACCTCGAGGGGAGCAACGGGAGCTCTAATTCCCAAGCTCAAAGGTATGAACAAGTGATGAACAGGTTCTAATTCCCTTCACTAGACTTGATTCAGTATCAAATTTTAACCCGTCAGAGCATGGGTCCTTCGCAAGAACCCCAAGCATCGCAAGAGAAGACACCTCGAGGCTTGTTTTTGTTGGTATCGGGCAAGTTGATCATGAAGTTACAATAACATAGCATCGACAACAAAGTAGTATTTCCCCAAATTATGTCGCTTTATGGTATACGCATAAAGGACTTCCTTTAAACCTAGGTGTATGCCATACTGGCGGCTCAACACACTCACCCCCAGCAGGATGCGAATAATGTTCACATGTGTGTGGATGGGATGAAGACGAGTGTGATGAAAAAATTGATGCACTAGCACGGGTAAGAGGAACCTCAGCCCTTCGCTAATGTGGACTTCTGGCCAGCATATGAAATTCATCCCGCCCCGATCATCCTTCATATAGGCTACAAAATGAGGTCTCGATGAAGGAAAAGAAACTCGTGGACATCGAAGGAAGGACATTTCCTCCGTAAAGTACTAGCCCAAGCCTCCAATAGGCTTGAGCTATGTTATAAACCTGACAACATCAACGTGGGAAGGAGCACCTTCAGAGCTAGATGCATACGTTTCTTGATCGCGAGGCCAACCAAGGTCAACTCCTCTACCACCTTTGGTCGTCCTCTGAGTGCCTTCGACGTTAATACAAGAAGGTGACTTTCGATAAGAAAAAAATATATATATGACAAGGAGGAACCACCATGGTCACTCATCTGGCCACAAAGAAGGTGACTTTCGATAAGGAAAAAAAAGATCGACCAGTATGATTCAACCCCGACACCCATGTTAGATAAAACCCCTACTAATAACCAAACCCAAAAAAAAAAGTTTTGGTAGTTGGAACACACCTTCACCACGATGTTGATCGCGAGTAGTAAGGCATCAAGGACTCCAATAAGGCAAGAACCACCGACGGAGACGATTACCTAGAGAAAACATGAGCAAAAGAAGCGAGAAGACAAGGGCGTTACTCTTCAAGAAAGTGATCAAAGAAGTCTCCAAAGTCAATTTTAGGGGATATTTAAGCCCTAAAAATTCGTCATCGTTGGTGGGATATTCAAAACAGCATTAAAAGCGTCATTCGTACCAAAGGACACACAATCTCCAAGCCTAACCAGATGCTACAACCTATACAAACTAGACGTATCGGATCATAGGCGCAATCATGGCTAAATAGCACACAAAAATTAAAAGGACATGTTTTTTCAATGTAGTACTAAATGCTCTGCATTGATGCTAGATGTGATAGTGGAATGAGATAAGTTCCGCCTAATGCGGCAATGGACACATGTGAACAACCAGAACAACTTTGAAACCCAAGCCTAATTCCATGGGATTAGGCTCAATACCTGTTAGGCACACATCAAGCATATGGCCTAAGGAGGTAGGTTATCCCTCACATCGAGCACCAACCTAGCTTACTCAAGATGAATAGACCACTTCACCTCAAAAGCCGTAGAATCAATTGTAAATGGATTGGGGGATACGTGAGGGATCATGGATTCCGCTAACTTGATCCCCCATTACGCATTACTCTACCACGATGAGTATCACTTTGAGGATTACGAACCAATTATAATATGTCATGTGGCACCCGTAAGTAGTATAAATTGATATGCTTGTAACGAGAAAGGCAAGAGATCTTTCACAAAGCAATTAGAGGGAAATATAAATTCTTTGAGAAGTTTATGACTTTTCCAGAGGGTATGTGACCTTCGAAGACAATGGGAATGATATAATCATTAGACATGGTTCTATAGGTAACAATTCTTTCTCTATCATTTAAAATGTCTTACTTGTTGATGGTTTAAAACATAATCTTTTAAGAATTTATCAACTTTGTAACAAAGGTTTTAAAGTGATTTTTTAATCTTCTCATTGCATCATAAAGAATTCTCAAAATAATAAAATAGTCTTCATGGGTCATAGAAATGAAAATGTTTACACAATTGATATTTCAAAATAGGAAGGTCATGATAGATGTTTTTCTAGCATGCATGATGAAAGTTGGTTGTGGCATAGGAGATTGGGACATATAAACGTGAATCTCATTGCACAACTCAACAAAAATGAACTTGTAAGATACCGTTTCAAAATCTCTTTTGAAAAAGATAAAATTTATGAAGCTTGTCAAATGAGAAAACAAATATAAACCTCTTTTAAAAGCAAAAATTCCATTTCTACTTCAAGACCTCTTAAGCTTCTTCATATAGATTTGTTTTCAATCCTTGAAACCACTAGCTCGAGGAAAATCATATGTGCATTTGTTATTGTGGATGACTTCTCTAGATTCATATGGGTTTTGTTTTTGGCCCACAAAAATGATGCTTTCAATGAGTTTTCAAAGCTTTATAAAAAAGTTCAAAATGAAAAATGTTTTACTCATGGATTAAAATATCGATTTCAACAGATATATCGATACTTGGATTTTAAGGATATATCGGAGATATATCGATGGATATTTTTACATAAAATAATAAATATAAATTATTTAAACTCATTAAAAATTGTTTATAATTTTAAATTTTGATTAAATAAGTGCAAGGTTATTTTATAAATGTAATGTATATATTAATAATTTGATTTTAAATATATAAATATAATGAATAATTGATTTATCTCTATAAATATAAAACTATTTATTTTATTTAAAAAAATTATTTATTTTATTTAAATATATTTAATTATACTATACTATAGTATATAAAATTATACACATACACGCCACACACACACACACACACACACACACATATATATATATATATATATATATATATATATATATATATATTAGTATTATTATTATATATTTAAGCAAACAAAAGTAAATGGATAAATATAAAAAAATAAAAGTGAAATTATAATAATTTTTATGACAGGATAAATGAGATATATTAAACACTAAAATCACAAATTACGAATTAAATGTATCTCAACAATATACATCAACAATTTTATTTTAATATCTATATCTTATACATAATTATCAATAATAAAAGGATATATAAAAATATGACAAATTTTTTAAACTTATAAAAATATAAAGATAATCCATATATTAAAATATATTTTTAGGATATTATTAAAGTTTGAGATAAAAAATATATAAGTGGCTTACCGAGTATAAAGGGAAAAAATTGTTAAACTTTAATGCAAATTTTAAGGGGGTATGGGTTTCAAAATGGATGATATTTTGATAAGGGTTTACCGAGTATCAAGGAACGTAGGTTTCAAGATGGATGATATTTTGATAAAATCATTGATATATCGCGATATATCCCGATATATCGCCGAGATATCGACGATTTTATCATTTCTTTTCTTCTCCTCCGCTTGTGTTGGCACACTCCACATGCATGACCAATTCTTTCATCGAAATATCGCTCTATACCGATATATCACCGAGTATTGTTCGGAGCCGGCAAACGATTATCAAAGCTCGATATCGTGTCGGGATCAACTGACACCCGATATATCGACGATATATCATCGATATATCCCGACATTTTAAACACTGGTTTTACTATATCTTGCATAAGAAGTAACCATGGAAGATAATTTGAAAATGTTGATTTTGAATTTTGAAGGCTTTTATGATAATCATGGGATTGAACATAATTTTTCGGCTCCTAGAAGTCCCCAACAAAATGGGGTTGTTGAAAAGAAAAATTGAACTTTGCAAGAAATGGCAAGAACCATTTTCATGAAAACAATTTGCCAATTTATTTTTGGGTCAAAACAATTAACACCTTCGTCTCATTTTTTAATATCAGAGTTATGATAGGGTCCTCTTTCGATAAAACTCCTTATAAACTTTGGAAAAGCAAGAAACTCAATATTAGCGATTTCAAATTTATTGGAAGTAAATGCTTTATTTTAAACACCAAAGACAACCTTAGAAAAATTGATTCAAAATTCAATGTTGGGATATTTCTTTAATATTCTTCCTCAAGCAAAGCTTATAGAGTTTTTAACAAAAAGATCATAATAATAGAAGAGTCCATCCATGTTGTTTTTTATGAATCTAACAACTCTCTTCAAGGAAAAGAAAGTGTTGATGATGATGTAGGGTTGGACTTTTCCATGGGGAGATTACAAATTGAAGATGGAGATCCTCAACGAGAAAAAAAGATGGATTCAAAGAATGCAGAGCAATCACTTTTGGCACTTCCCCCACTTCCTCAACTAGAGCAAGGAGATTCAAGTCAAGGATTTTCAAAAGAGTGGAAATTTGTCTCAAATCACCCACAGCCACAAGATCAAATTATAGATAATCCGTGGGGTAAGAACTAGATCCTCTCTTAGAAATATTTGCAATAACCTTGCTTTTATCTCTCAAATTGAATCCAATAAATTGAATGATGTTATAGTAGATGAAAATTAGGTAATGGTCATGCAAGAAGAACTAAGTCAATTTGAAATAAATGAAGTTTGGGAGCTAGTACTTGGGCCTAATGATCAAAGTGCTATTGGTACTAAATGGGTGTTAAAAATAAAATGGATGAAAATGGCATAATAACTATAAACAAAGCAAGGTTAGTGGCCCAAGGGTATAATCAACAATAGAATTGATCATGAAGAGACTCATTTCATACTGTATTAGAAGCCATAAGAATGTTGCTTGCCTTTGCTTCTTATATGAATTTTATTCTATATCAAATGGATGTGAAAAGTGTCTTCTAAAATGGTTTTATAAATGAGGAAGTTTTTGTAGAACAACCATCCAGTTTTGAGTTTCAACTTCCTAACCATGTGTCTAAACTCAAAAGACTTCTTTGTCGGGAAACAAGAATCTAGTGTGACGCCCAAACTCTGGGGTCTCAACAACCCGTCAACCCGCAGAATTCTATGGATTTCGGGTAACTCAATACCACACTATCGCTGGGCCCCATTTATCGATCCATATTTCAGTAACCGTTGTATTTCCTTGCTCGGGAGCCTTACCCAATATATTAACCTATATAACAGTACATCCATGACCCATCTAAGGTCTCAACATAGTAATGACCACAATGTGGTCCATCCGTCCATATCCCCAATATACAACCACTACAATAGTCCATAAGAGTTTAGTATAACACTCTCATGCATAACATATAGATACATGTCAAAACAACTACCAAAGCCACAATCCGGCTTTCTTCACAATTGAAGCCTCTATGGAGCGTCGTCCTCCAGTACCTGTCCTGTACCTGAAATATGGTCCCACGACGGGATTAGTAATGTCCAGTAGAGAATAATTCCTACAAGGGCTACTCCCTACCTAAGTGCACATGCAATGCCATTTCACACATTCAAGTAAAAACATACATATTCCTACTCAAATGTCTACATGCCATGGATGAGAATGTGACTCACCCTATCCCATGTCCCGAGTCCTCACCGACTCCCTCACATATGCATATGTCAAGTGTGAAAACCGTCATTTATGCTCCATCAATGACCATTTTTCCAAAACAAAGTTTCTTTGTTTTATAAGAAAAACCACTGGACAAACTCCAATATTCACTTGTTTTTACCAAGTCCCGTGTGTTTTTGTGGGTAATGAATTTCCGGAGTCTCACCGCAGCCTTCGCATGCCTTCCGACACTTTCGCGAACTTTCATCACTAGATACATATGTCTAACCAAGAATACTGGGTTTTTCACCCGATGGGGTATCTATCCCTTCTTGTTATACCTAACACACGTATTTTTCATTTCCTTTTTCTTTTATGCGACTGTGAGACTCATTTTGGACGTTGTCCCATTTTACCAAGCCCACCATCGAACACCAAACACAGTGTCAATCTAACATGTACTCACGATATACCATCGAACACCAAACACAATCTCGATCTCTACCATGTACTCACGAAATACCATTGAACACCAAACATGTTGTCGATCTTTACCATGCACTCACACCCATGTCATGCGATGTCCCGTGCATAAATGCAATGTAATGCCATTGCATGTAATCTCATGCTACATGCACAATGAATGCCATGTGCAACAATTCAAAATCATACTTCATGTCATGTATCATGGATAATCATATTTAATACATATAATTAGTCCCATTTAATTTCCATATATCTAACACATATATCTCCACATGCTTCACAATACAATAAACATGTTATTCACTTTTCATGCATCTCAAGCATATATCAACACCAAGTATCAATTATACAAGCAAGGATAACTTGGTACCCTTTATCAATTGTGGCATAAGCAATGCCCACAAAACAATCCACACATCAATTTTTGACAAGAGCAAGAAAAAAACCAAAACTGTGAGCACCAAATGCCAAAACAAACCATAGGATAGTTATGAACTTAGTTCAGAAAACTAGCTCCCAAACAATCCCAAAATCTGGACAAAAACCATTAAGCTGTAGCAGGCCCGGGAAATTGACCATAACTTGAGCTATAAAGGTCCGATTTGGGTGATTCAAAAGCCTAACATCAAGTTCTCAGATAGAGCTACAATTTACTTGAAGGATACTAGTCCAAATTCTTACTTTTTCCTAACCGAAAATCAGTCCCAAAAATCTGAACGGTGGGTTTGGCAAAAACAGGGCAGCCTATGGCAGTCCTGGAAAACGAACCATAACTTGGGTTATAGAGGTCCAATTATGGTGATTCAAAAGCCTAACCTCAAGTTCACAAATTCAACTACAATTTTCATGAGGACACTAATCCAAATTCCCTCATTTTCTAACAGAAAATCAGCCCCAAAAACTGGACATCATATAAAGTCAAAACATGGCACTATTCCCATAACCCATTATTTTGCCAAACAGCCCCTTAGGGCAAAAACGGCTAAACAGTCCCTTAGGGCATTAAAACTCAACCAAATAGCCCCTAGAATGGAAAATAAACCAAAGTAGGAAGAATCCCTACCTCTTGGAGCGTAGTAGAAACCGTACGAAGCCTTAAAACACTTCCTAAACTCGAAGCCCTTTATTTCCCCAAATCCCCTCCTATAGATCTTCGGTGAAATCCCTCCTTTTTGATGCCTACGCATAGCCCATGTCGAGACGAAGAACTTTAACTATGGGATCGACGACTTTCGACCAACGAAACCCGAGAAATCGTCGAAGGAAACATGAATTCCCTCCTCTCTCTCTCTCTCTCTCTCTCTCTCTCTCTCTCACCGTTTCAAATTTTTGATTTTGGGAGATATTTCTCCCAAATGAGATTTTTCCCCTTTTTACACTTTGGACACGTGGCTCACGTTGCGACACATGTCCCCTCCTTGCTCGGGTCCGTTTTTGCCCCGAAATAATTTATTTCATCATAGCTCAAGTTCAAATATCTTACATGAACTTTCTTTAAATTATTTTACAACTTCCAAGATTTTTTTTCGTACCGCTTTGGGGTCCACTTGACGTCAACCCGAAAACGTGAAAATTCGACTATCTCATTCATTTAGGCCCGGCCCTGTAACTAAATTTCCCGAGACAATTCCAACGGTGAAGTCCATTTCGTCATCCAAAATCTAGAAAATTTCAGGTTTACAACCTATACTACAACGACAAATTACCGTTTTGCCCTTTTTCAGAAAAATTGCATTTTTCCCAGGTTTTGCACCTAGGGTTTAGTATAAAAGGTTAAGTAGATTTCTCCTTCAAAGTGGTTTTAAAATGGGAAAATTTGATACAACTCTGTCCATTAAGTCAAAAAATAACAATATTCTTATTGTTCAAATATATGTTGATGATATCATATTTGGTGCTACAAATGTTTTCACTTTGTAAGTAGTTTTCCAAATCCATGCATAATGAATTTGAGATGAACATGATGGAGGAGTTAAGCTTCTTCCTTGGTCTTCAAATCAAAAAACTTAAGTAAGGGGATTTCATTAATCAAGCAAAGTACTTATGAGATCTTCTCAAGAAGTTTAATTTGGAAGAAGTGAAGGCTAAAAGCACACCTATGTTCTCATCCATCAAGCTTGACATGGATGAGAAAGATAAGCTCGTTGACCAAACTAAATATAAAGGCATGATTGGTTCTTTATTGTATTTAACGGCTAATAGACCCAATATCATGTAAAGTGTATGTTTATGTGCTAGATTTCAATAATGTTCAAAAAAATTTCATTTGAATGTGGTTAAAAGAATATTTAGATATTTGAAAGGCACTATTGAAATTGGTCTTTGGTATCCAAAATGTAAAACTTTGAATTGATATGTTTTTCGGATGCGAATTTTGGTGGCTGTAAAATTGATAGAAAAAACACTAGTGAATATGTCACTTTCTAGGTCACTCACTTGTGTCTTGGCATAGAAAAAAATAAAATTCAGTTTCCTTATCAACGGCAAAATCCAAATACATAGTCATCAGGTTAGGATGTGCACAAGTAGTTTGGATAAAACAAACACTTAGTGGATTTGCCTTGATATTTTTTCATGTTCCCTTTAAATGTGACAACACAAGTGTCATTAGCATATCAAAGAATCTCATGCAACACTCTATGACCAAGCATATAGAGATTAGACATAATTTCCTTAGAGATCATGTGCAAAAAGAGGATATTACACTTGATTTTGTTATAACCAAAGACCAACTTGCAAATGTTTTCATCAAACCCTTTAATGAGAATCAATTTGTTAACATTAGAAGACAATTAAGGGCCATCTCTTTGTGAAAAAATTGTTGTTGCTTGAAAAAGTTTTTGCCTAAACTCTAACTCCTTAACCCTTACTCAAATGTATTTACAAAGGGGGAGATACTGATCGAAGTGAATCATGCATGCATTCCAGTACAATTTCTATGTGTTTTTATAGCTCAACTTGCATGATTCACATTCATATTCACTAATATTGCACTAATCCCCTATACTATAATGTTTCATAGAACTTAGCGATATTGGAATCAAAAAGGAAGCTAACAATAGAGGAAAGAACCAAAGCAAAGAAAGCAACAAAGAAGTGCAGCAGTGATTGCCTCGAGTACGCAAATAGTTGAGGAGACCCACTGGCTAGGGTACGCAAAGAACGAAAGGAGCCTACTGCAACAACCCAATGCTGGGACAGATCACCTCGGGTACACCGTGGCAAAGCTCCCTTCGCCGCGGTGTAGCGAGGTCTCCCATTCCAAGACGGGAGCAATAAAAGTTCTGATTTCGTGGGCCATTGATGGGCCCGAATTCTGAGGTATAAACAAGAAGCGATTTTGAGGAAAAATGGGGGGATTGGAAGCAAATTGAAGACAAGGGGAGACGGATAGAGAGAGATTGGTGAAGACGGATTCCGGGAGATAGTGAAGACGGCTTCTTCTATATTTCTTTCCCTAATTCGTTTGATGCTGAAAATCTTTCAGTTTGTAATGAAAATCACTATGAACTAACTTTTCTGTCTAGGGTTTTGTCAACTCCCAAATCAGTACTCGCTAGTGGATTAATACTTTAATTGTGGCTTATTTAATATTGATATGAATTTCTATGGTTTTTTTACTCCTGAATTTAATCACGTGTTATTATTTGGCCAATTGTGGCATGCTAATGCTAGGAGTCTGATATCAAGAGAAGATGACTCGTAGGGACGTGGGTACAGCAACACTTGGTCAATCAGGGAATAGAGATATCCTGAATTCCAAGTGTAGCACTAGGGTTTCCACATTCATGCATCTCAAAGTTAAGGGGTCGAAGTAGAGATGCAATACACCCCACTAGCGAGATAGGCAGATATCTCAAGAGAGAATAGCTTGTAGGCAAGATCAATCCGCTAACATAAATCATATGGAATATTAAATAAATGCACTATCTAGGTTAGAATCCATCAGGTGTGGTAGGCGAAGGCAAAACCCTACTTTTCTCGTTATTACCTTAAATCGAAATTTTAATATTAGGCTTTCTTTAATTCAGTTAATTTATTCATAATTCGTTATAAGACTAGATCCAACATTGTCCAGTCACCAACCGGCATTTCAGCATGCTCTCTCTTCGTGGGAACGACACTCCTGATTCAGCCACTACACTACGTGAACTCGATGCGCATAGTTGCACGCACGGGGTTCGTAATTTACTAATTTTCACATTACCACTCACAGCCCAAGTTTTTGCGTTGTTGCCTGGAGAAGTTTATGTTGATATTGGACAACCTGCATTCATAGATCAGACTTTGGATCTATTTTATTTTATTTAGTTCTTACTTTTTTTTTTTTTATCCTTTGTTTTAGGTATCATGGCCTTATTTCATCCTCGTGGCCGTGACTTGGTCTCGACTTCATACTTGTGATTTCAGGAAAGCACTTAGTGTGCATGCAAAGACAAGATCGCAGGGAATTATTTCCATTCGATCCTGAACCAGAACGGACATTACATCGATTACGCAAAGAAGCACACGCAACCCAATTTGAAATCATGCACTAAGAGGACGTATGACAATTCCAAGAATGAAGCCACAAGTGGATCGAATGGATGTAATTATAGAGATCAGGCTACCCGATCATTTATACAACCCAATAATCCGCATATGCTACTTGAGGAGTTCGCCTTACCACCTACAGTTGTTCAGTCAGCTATCCGAAGACCACCCATTCAAGCGAACAACTTAGAGCTAAAAGGAGTAACTCTGCAAATGCTCCACAATATACAGTTTCATAGGTTGCCTAGTGAGAAACCGAATGCACATCTGACAAGTTTTATCGAAGTCTGCGACACGGTCAAGTATGATGGAGTAACAGAAGAAGCTCTCAGATTAAGTGCCTATTCCCACCGTCAGCTTAATTAGCTGGCATTGGCTGACTAGCCAACCACCTGGATTCCATTACCTCATGGAATGACTTAGTGTAGAAATTTTTGACCAAATTTTTCCTACCAAGAAGATCGTGATAGCTAGTGTAAGAAATTAACACATTCGCATAATTCGTTGGGAGAACTTGGGTCAGTTTGTAGGGAGAGATTTCATGAGTAACTCGAGGAGATGCCCACATCACGTTGACTAGGTGGATGCATGTGTACAATGCCACCTGCTTGGCCATTCATCTGGGGACACCGTTGATGCTCTGTGAGGTGCCCCGATGAAAAACTGGCGCATCAATCTTATGAGATATTGGAAGATATAGCCACTAATTCTAATCAGTGGCCTCGAGATAGATCGCCTAGAAGCTCCATAGCGGAGCGCATACTGGTGTTCTCGCGAATCAAACCATGTCGCACGCTTAACTAACAACACAATACGTAAGTAGCAAGGTACAAAGTGGAATGTTATTCAAAAATAATCCTTGGGAGATCTCGCAGTCTTGTGGAGGGCAATGTCCCATGGATCATTACCAGGCGCATGACGCGAGCGCACGAATCGCCAGAATCAACAATACCGTGGACAATACGGAGGTACATATCGTAACGTACCAAAAATTTAATCGAATCGGGGCCGTAGTTGAGGCAACTTTAATAATCGCAGCAAACTTAATTATGGTCAGAGGAACAACTAGAACAATATGCCATCACTTCGCGAGCAAGCCACCCGAGAAGAAGTGGATCGAATAAGCCTTTGCTCATATGATGACTTCCCATAGCACATTTGTATGAATGAGACGAAGGCCACATTCCGTGACCGTTCGCAGCCTACAAACCACCCACCAAACGTTAATCAAGGGCCCAACTAGAAACCTGGAAGTGCAAGATAGGCCAAATTTTCACATCGGTTGACCGAGAGGAAAGATGGATCACATCAAAAATCTTAGGTAAACCCGAGACGAGAAGGTAATGAACATGTTAAAGTTGTCACATTAAGAAGAGGCAAAGAATTAGCAGTACCAGGGCCGCCACCAGTGATAGGAGAGGTAGAAACTGAGGAAGTAACCCTAACTAGTCAAAATGACAAGATAGAAAGGGAACATCCCTAGGAGAAAAAGTCTGAGGAAGAAGAAAATGAGGCTAAAGACCGACCGACCACAACTAAACCCACTATCCCAATTATGTACCCTCAACGCCTGAAGAAGAATAAATTGGACAAACAATTCATTAAGTTTATGGAAGTGTTCAAGAAATTGCATATTAAAATTCCATTTGCTGATGCGTTAGAATAGATGCCCAGTTATGTAAAATTCATGAAGGATATACTATCAAAGAAACGAAGATTGTCGGATTTCGAGACAAGAATTCACCTAGAAATGGTGCCATCCTTTCCGTAGGAAATGTTACTTAAGCCGAAAGACCCAAGTGCATTTACTATTCCTTGTACCATCGGGAACTCCATCTTTGAGAGGGCCTCAAAGACTTGGAGCTAGTATAAACCCCATGTTGTTATCCATATTCACTAGGATTAGACGAAGCTCAACTTGGAACGATACCACACCCGGGGCTAGCGCATAAAATCACCAAGCAACCTGTGGGTGATAGAAGACATTCTGGTAAAGGTGGACAAGTTTATCTTCCCAACGGATTTCATCGTTCTAGACATGGAGGAAGATAAAGAAATACCCATAATATTGGGTAGACCCTTTCTCACTACTGGCAGAGCAATGATTGATGTGCAGCGAGGAGAGCTGCAAACCCTGAGGAGCACAGGATGACGAGGTCGGGTTCAATGTCTTGAGGCCGAGACACCCAAATAGAGAGTGACACACCGCCTACATGATAGAGACCGTGGAGGTTATAGTGTCTAGCCATGGGTAGTCCCACTAACCCTTTGTAGACCAGCTCAAGCATGCAGTGAACCGAAGAACTGGGAGAAGAGGTCAAAGAGTATGTGAAATGGATGGACTCCTTTCAGCCTAATAGAAAAAAAATAATACGAACCACTAGGTGAAATTGCTCAAACGTCAGTAGCATCCTTCTAACAACCACCCAAGATGGAACAAAAGCCACTACCGAACCATTTGAGGTATGCTTATCTTGGGGCCGCCTCCACATTACCAGTGATTATTTCAACATCCTTGATAGCAGCAAAAGAAGATAAGTTATTGAGAGTACTTAAAGATCACAAGGATGTGCTTGGTTGGTCTCTAGCTGATTTAAAGGGGATTCGCCCTTTTATGTGTATGCATCGCATCCTACTCGAAGATGGTCATAAACCTTTAGTGGAAGCACAGAGGAGACTGAATCCAACCATGAAAGAAGTAGTCCGCAAGGAAGTACTGAAGTGGCTAGATGTCGGGGTAATTTATCCTATTTCTGACAATGCATGGGTAAGTACAGTACAGGTTGTGCCAAAAAAGGAAGGAGCAACAGTGATAAAGACAGAGAATAATATATTGCCTTCTAGAACAGTCACAAGTTGGAGAATTTGCATTGACTACCGAAAATTGAATAAGGCTACCCGAAAAGACCATTTTCCACTGCCATATCTAGATCAGATGTTAGATAGGCTAATAAGGCATGAATATTACTGTTTCTTAGATGGGTATTCCGGCTACAATCAAATCACTATAACCCTAGAGGATCAAGAGAAGACAACCTTCACTTGCCCTTATGGTACATTTGCATTTAGGCGAATGCCCTGGTCGCGGCACGCACCAGCACATTTCATCATGTATGATGGCCATATTCTCATATAAGGGTTGAAAAGACAATCGAGGTGTTCATGGACGACTTTTCAAGATTCGAGAACCCCTTGACAATTGTCCGGAAAGCCCAGCCCGGCTTGTTAGATGAAGAGACCAATCTTGTGCTGAATTGGGAGAAATGGCACTTTATGCTACAGAAGGCATAGTACTTGGGCACCGGATTTCTATAAGAGGAATAGAGGTCGACAAAGCCAAGATTGAGGCAATAGAGAAACTACTCCCACCATCATCAGTAAAGGGCATAAGAAGCTTAGACACGTGAGTCTCTATAGGCGGTTCATAAAAGATTTCTCTCGGATTGCAAAGCCCTTGTCCAATTTTCTAGTTCAGGGGACACCATTTGATTTTGATGAGGAGTGTGTGCAAGCTTTTTCAATCTTGAAAGATAAATCGGTATCGGCCCCCATAGTTGTAGCACCAGATTGGGACCTTCCGTTTGAGCTAATGCGTGCTAATGCCGCTACTGGCGCGATCGAGCAAAGAGGTTAAAAGAGACAAGATATTCCAGGTGATTCACTATGCTAGCCGTACTTTGAATGATGCCCAACTAAACTATGCCACCACTGAAAATGAGCTATTAGCCATTGTTTTTGCCTTTGATAAATTTAGGCCCTACTTGATTGGCAACAAGGTAATAGTGCAGATATCGATCACTCACCATTAAGTACCTAATGACTAAAAGGATACAAGACTGAGACTCATACCTGGCATGTCCATTGCAAGAATTTGACCTAGAAATCATGATTAGCAGGGAAATGTAGAACCTAGTTGCAGACCATCTATCACGATTGGAAAGGCCTAGAGACAAGGTACAGGTTAATGATGATTTCCCAGATGAGCAGCTTTTAGTAATTGGAGACACAAAGACCGTTCCATGGTTTGCCGACTATGTGAATTACCTAGTGGCCAAAGTTGTCCCGCCCGATTTTAGCTTCCAACATAAGAAGATGTTCTTCGCACACTTGAAGAACTACTACTAGGAAGAGCCTATTTTGTACAAACACTGTGAGGATCAAGTGATAAGGCGATGTGTACCGGAAGATGAAATGGGTAGTATTCTAATTCACTGCCACACCTTATCATGTGGCGGACACTTTGGAGGCCAGAGGACAACAGCAAAGGTTCTACAATCATGTTTCTACTAGCCTAGCTTGTTAAAGGATGTGCACCAATTTGTATCTACCTGTGATAAGTGCCAAAGAATGGGCGGCATTTCCAAACGGGATGAACCACCCATGCGCACAATTCTAGAGGTTGAGTTATTTGACTTATGGGGGATGGACTTCATGGGCACAAGCTTCTCTTCATTCAAGAATTTTGTATATTCTCCCTTGTTGTGGACTACGCCTCCAAATGGGAGGCACACCGACATCAAGACGATCGATGCTGTGGTAGTCAAGTTCCTTCGTAGCCACATATTTACACAGTTCAGCACTCCACGAGCATTGATCACGGATGGTGGTACTCACTTCTACAACAAGCTAGCTGATAAGGTCTTGCAAAAATATGGTGTGCGGCATCGAACTTCACTCGCCTACCACTCGCAGGCAAATGGATAAGCCGAGGTGTCAAATCTGGAGATAAAGTCTATTCTAGAGATAACAGTCAATAATTCAAGGAAATACTGGTCAAAGAAGATTGATGATGCACTTTGGGCATGTAGGACAGCATTTAAAACCCCATTGGGTATGTCGCCATTCCGAATAGTTTATGGGAAAGCCTTCCATTTGCCAGTGGAATTAGAACATGGAGCATACTAGGCAACTAGGCATCTGCACATGGATAGTAAGGTAGCCGGTGAGAAGCGGATGCTACAATTAAGTGAATTAGATGAATTCCGCAATGAGGCCTATGAGAATGCTCGAATCTATAAGGAGAAGACGAAAGCTTGGCATGACAAGCATATTGTAAGGAAAGAGTTTGAGCCGGGTCAGCAAGTCTTGTTGTTCAATTCTAATCTGAAACTCTTCCCTGGCAAGTTGAAGTCAAAATGGTCAGGTCCATTCATAGTGGTTCAAGTATTTCCCTATGGAGGTGTTGAGATAATGCATCCAGAGAAGGGACAGTTCAAAGTCAATGCCCAAAGATTGAAACCGTATTTTGGAGGAGAATTCCATGTAGGAAGACAAGACACCATCTTGAGCACACCTGGAGCAAGGCAGTAAGGGTGAGGAAGGTCACCAACAGTTCAATCATTTTTCCCGCTCTAAATGTTGTACGTTGCAGGAATGTCGTGCTAACGACGTTAAACATAGCGCTTCTTGGGAGGCAACCCAAGTATTGTGAGATCACCTTCTCCTTTGAACTAGCATTATTTTCGCTCTTTCAATTGCTTTCTACATAATTTTCATTTTGACTTCCACTTTTGTTTGTTTTTAATGAGTTTTTGTAGTTTTTGGGATACCAAAGGGTGCAAAGACACCACTAAGGGATTTACATGTTCATTAGGAGTGTGAGAGGGTCACCTGTGTTTTTAATCCACACTGGCCGCTGGCCGCCCCTTTCCCACATCTCTGACACGCAGGCTAGGGATCTCTACGCCTCGCGGCCAGACACGCTTCGCCGCTACATAGATCCCTTCGCGTGGCGTAGTGGCGAATATTTTAGGCCCTCTAAATACCCGCACGGCCGTTCATTTTCCCTCCACACGCCTTTTTGCTCCCCTTTCTTCTTCCTCTCTTGTTTTTTTTTTTTTTTTTTTTTGTTATTTTTGCATATATGCACCTTTAGATTCACCTCCATGGCCTTGTGAAGTCAACCCTAGCCCAAACGACAAATGATCCGTTCCACCTCGCGGGTGGCATCTCACCCTCCTAAGATCAACATCCGTTCGCTTTCCTGAGGCCTAGCGATCTATCACAAGTCGCTGTTCAACCGCTCGTTCGTCCTGGAATGTGGTTTCCCCACTTTCAATGCATTCTTCAACTTCAATATCCAAAACCGCAGATGGTAGACGCTTAGTGCACTTCTATTCTGTGCGGCCCCCTAAGAGTGTGAGTTCCACTCCAATTTCACCTTTCTTCATGCTCCACCACCGTCTTCGTCCGGGGCAAGTGGGTCGAGTTTGGTGCCCAAGCCATCAACCGGATCTACCGCCTGATGGATGACGACAGTGCAGAGTATAGGGTGCTATTTGTTGACACAGACTATGAGCGCCTGATGCAGGAGCTCACTCATGGCTAGGGCGTGTGGAGACACCAACCATCAACTGGTGATTTCACCACTTTTTCAGATGCACTCCCTCACACCCATGGCCAAGGTCTGGTATAATTTTTTGTGTTAAAATCAAGCCTACTCTGCATCTTAATACAGTTACGAAGGACAAGACGATCCTCCTCTACGCCATGACTAAGGGGTTCCAGTTTGACATCGAGTCTGTCATTGAGCAGGGGTTGATTGAGTCGACCCAAGGAAGATGCACCAGGGCCCTGATACACCCATCACTCATTACACAGTTGTGCCGACTGGCCGAGGTCTCGATGTTGGACTCTGAGGAGCAGGTGCAGTAGCGCCTACCCATACCACAACCCAAGGCGAAGTTTGGGAGCCTGGGCGATTCAGATGAGGAGACCAATGAGGATGCCCCAGCAACCACACCCCAAGACATGAGACCCCGAGGTCCCTCCAGCCGACCTACCCCTTTAGACACAGATTCATGCGCCACCACACCAGCTTAACGTGATATTAGGATGAGTCACAGAAGCACCATGTTACCCTGAGTCAAGATATGGACACCATCAGAGCTGAGATGGCCACCATTCACGCCTACCAAAGACCTTATCAATGCTAGCCAGCTTGGCCTCGCCTCTCTTTCACACACACCGCCACCACCACCCGCAGTTGATCCCCAGACGCATTCTTTAGCCTTATTTTCTTTTTTCTTTTTGTCATTGAGGACACTGTCAGTTTTAAGTTTTGGGATATATGTGTGGGTATACGGGGTTGGCTCAGTATTATTTTGTTTTTTTTTATTGTTTTTTTTTTTTTTTATCTTTGCATGTTATAGGTTGTCGTCTGTTTTAGTTCGTTTTGGTTGTTTTAGTTTGTTTTAGCATGTTTAAAGACCGAGCTATGTACCAACATATTTGCATTTGGCAATATTATGATATGGTGATTTTCAGAATTGGTTTTAATTGTTCTCAACCCTAGTTGACCACGATTACAAAAAGGGGAGTCATAGTAATTGTAGAAAGCCTATGTTTCAATGAAATAGGGAACTCCAAGGTTGTTTGACAATTGGGACTACATTGTATAAAGTCGAGAATAACCATGTCAGGCAGACCCTTTTAGATCTCAAGAAATCAATTCCCGAAGTAGGCTATCGCGCACACACACACGTGATCTTCGGGGTATGCTTTGACTCCAAACTCACCATGAAAGAGTTCTACGAACCTTAGGAAGTTAAACACCTAAGTGCTGGGACACCTTAGAAAAAGAGGATCGCCTTTGAGCCCTGAATATATTTCTACAAAAAAAAAAAAAAGAAAGAAATAAAAGGACATGGTATGGATTGGAATAAGTGGATCATCCAATCGGAATCTCGGGTACAATCCGAGGGGCTTTTCAAAGCCTAATGCCCTGAGCTAACTGGCTGGGAGCCATTGACTTCATTGCCCACTACATGGGACAAAGGATGGATTATTTCCATGGTCTAGGACCTCGAGGTTTGGTTGAGTGTTCGGGGTGAAGTTCTAGGGAAACTGAATGCCCGGTGCCCTTAACCAACTGGTGGGGAGTCACCAATGGATCCTCGCTACGGGAACCCTCACCTAAAACCTCTTGGCATTAGTACTCTTCCATGTTTCCTCGTCTCTAGAGTTAACCCCCTTAAGACTAGCCAGCAGAATGAACTATATCTCATCTCTGTTAAGCCATCCACAGTACAGCTAGATTCAAGTTTCAAATCAAGCCCAACTATACACTGGAGATCACACTTTAACCGCACTTAGACTCCTTAGGAAAGGTTATTAAGCACTAAAAAGGGGGTTGACTTGCTTGGTCAATCGAGACTGACCCAGTGCAAATTCTTGAAAGTTGAACAACCTAGGTAGTCCTTGGATCTTTTGAACTAGTTCATGTTGACCCCTTCTTGCTGGTATCATGCGTACTAGACCCAAATTGTCAGTGTTAGTTACGCTTTATTCGTACATGCCCTAGTTAGAGTCTGTTCTTGCTTGGGGATAAGCAAGAAGCTAAGTTTGGGGGTATTGATCGGAGTGAATCATGCATGCATTCCAGTATAATTTCTATGTGTTTTTATAGCTCAACTTGCATGATTCACATTCATATTCACTAATATTGCGCTAATCCCCTATACTATAATGTTTAATAGAACTTAGCGATATTGGAATCAAAAAGGAAGCTAACAATAGAGGAAAGAACCAAAGCAGAGAAAGCTACAAAGAAGTGCAGCAATGATTGCCTCGAAAATAATAAAGCAAATAGGAGACCCCACGCCGGGCGAGGGGCACGCAGCGAAGAAAGGGAGCTTCCACGGCAGCTGAACCCGATGCCAAATTCAGGATCGCCTCAGGTACACCGCGGCGTAGTGAGGCCTCCCATTCCAAAACAGGAGCACTAAAAGTTCTGATTTTGTGGGCCATTGATGGGCCCGGATTCCGACGTATAAAAAGGAAGCTATTTCGAGGCAAAATAGGGGGATTGGAAGCAGACTAAAGACAAGGGGAGACGGATAGAGAGAGATTGGTGAAAACAGATTCCGGGAGATCACGAAGACGGCTTCTTCTGTAATTCTTTCCCTAATTCGTTTGATGCTGAAAATCTTTCAATTTGTAATGAAAATCACTATGAACTAACTTTTCTATCTAGGGTTTTGTCAACCTTAACCGTACCGTTGTGGATTAATACTTTAATTGTGGTTTATTTAATATCGATATGAATTTCTATGGTTGTTTTACTCCTGAATTTAATCACATGTTATTATTTGGCCAATTGTGGCATGCTAATGCTAGGAGTCTGATATCGAGAGAAGATGACTCGTAGGGACCTGGGTAAAGCAACGCTTGGTCAATCAGGGAATAGAGATATCCCGAATTCCAAGTGTAGCACTAGGGTTTCCACATTCATGCATGATTAGTGCCAAAAAAGTGCTACTTTGAACCATATTTAAGATAGGTTCTTAGTACTTTTTGTGTACTAATCATATTAATTAAGTCGATTGACACGTGTAGGTCCCTTTGGTACTAATGATTGTATTTCGAGGTCGCTAGGTAGTTTTTGCAGTTTCATAAATCTATCCTACCATATCGTTACACATCGGTCGATTGATTTACACCGAGTTCGTATGATTTATCTTCGATTGCATCAAACAGAACGAAGAAACTCCGGTTTCAAACAAGTCGATGCGCATCGAATATGCAGATGCAAGCGAGTTAGTCAGGGGAAATTTCGCTAGAATAGCGAAATTTCTTTCTCTTAGAATAGCTTAGCCTTCAGAATACGAAATTTTCGCTATGGGAACACTCGCTACATAATAATTTCGCTATGCTAGTGAAATTTCACTACATAGCGAATTTTTGCCTGTAGCGAAATCTCTATTCCCCTGTTTTGTGTACAAACGACCCCGTTTTTGGTTTTTTCCATCTCTACCCTCACTGTAATTATACTATTTAGGATAGATTGGTATTTTCACCTTTTTGGAAGGCTATATAAGCCATTTTATGAACAATTTGTAACCTAACTTTCATTAAAGGCATTTCCACACGTCCCGTTTTCTGGCCCTCATTTGTTTTCTTCTCTCTCCCTCTTTCTCTCACTTTCTAGGTAACCAAACAATACCCCTTTGAGATGATAACTCAAAGGATGTTCGCTAAAGCCTCAAACCTTGGAAGAAAGAGGGGGTCAAGTAGGGGTAGGTTGGATAAGGTTTGCATGTGCTCCTCAAGCCACTGACGTTGTATCAGCATTTATGTTTCAAACTTTCAAAACTAGGTTTAAAAAGCTATTTGATGTACTTTCTTTGGTCAATACTGCGTGCTTTTAGGGTTCAAAGGTATTCTTAATGTTAGATACACGATATCCATTAGTTGTCATTTACGAGCCATCCGAGGTAGGTTAAATGCGTTGATTTTAACTTCAAGAACATTTAATGCTCGCAGAATGCTATGTTTCAAAGAGGAATGGTACTAAGGGTTAGTTCCAGTTAAACCAAGATCCGGTTTTGGAAATGACTATATGTCATTTTCCCTAATGCGAGGAAATAACCCGAGTACACCTTTGCAACCCTATCTTACCAAACTAGTGGCCCAAAACTTCAAGGACTTCTTTTTACGTTTTATTTCGAATTACCTTCAGTTAGCATAGTGACAACAACCAACTGTTTTTGTACAAATCCAAAATCCAAACAAAAGCCTCACCATTTTGAATCATTATACAAATCATTTGTAAGACGAAAACCCATCCCTGTGTTCGATCCTAGAGCTTATCGCAAGAGAGTTTGGCTACGGCAAGGGAGTAGTTTAGGTATAAATATTGTTGATCCGGAACCCTATTGCGGCACGAATCAAATGGCGCCGTTGCCGAGGATGGTGCCTTACTACAGATGATGAGTTGATGAGTACTTCAATCCCTATTACAAGTATTGGGTGACCTTAAACCTTTTCAATTCCATTATTTAGAATCTTAAGTTTTTGAATTCTATCGCAGTTCATCCGAGACTTCGTAAATTGCTAAGCCGCCTACAAGCCCTTGAAAAAAGATGCAAAGTTTGAATGGAATGCGTAATGCCATAAGAGAAGTTCGGGAGCTTAAGGCATATTCGACTACGCCATCTACCGTGGAGCCCCCACCCATCGCTCAGGTAATGTGTGATGCTACGACCTCACGTCGGGATGTTCTCGGACAGAGAGTGGAGGGAAAATCGCATGGTGCATTGGCGCGAAGCAAAACTAAAACAGCTCTGAACGGTATCGGTCATTGGTGGTGAGCTGCGAAGGGTCGGTATGACGGCTTCCATCTTATTTGATCAACACATTGTAATCTTCACAGATCATTCAGCATTGAAATATCTACTCACAAAACAAAATTCCAAGGCTTGGCTTATCAGATGGGTTCTATTGCTACAAGAGTTCAACATCCAGATTAGAGATAAGAAGGGTGTGGAGAACGTTGTTGTCGATCATCTCTCCAGATTAACTATAGCACACAATACCCATAACCCTCCCATATTTGATGAATTTCAAGAGGAGTCTCTACTGACAGTGAGTATAGCACCATGGTAGGCTCACATTGCCAATTTTTTGGTAACAGGAGAGTTACCAGTGGAGTGGATGTTAACAGACAAGAGGTTCTTCCATGCAAGGGTCCATTCGTACTCATTGGGAGGAGTCGTATTTGTCTCAAGCATTCAGCCGATCGATAATAAGGAAATGTGTGCTGGAAGAAGAACAGGGAAGGAATTCCTCAGCCATTGTCATGACAAGGCGGTGGAGGGCATTTCGCTTCATTTAAACGGCCATGAAAGTGTCGCATTCTCGGCTTTTATTGGCCGTCATCGCTTAAAGATGCCTACACCATGTGCAAGCAGGATAAGTGCCAAGACCGGAAAGATTTCACGTCAGCCACATGATGCCCCTCAACCCCATTTTAGTAGTTGAATTGTTTGATGTATGGGACATCGACTTCATGGACCATTTCTACTCTCCTCTGGGCTATGCTTACATCCTTGTGGGGGTGGACTATGTGTCCAAGTGGGTCGAAGCAGTGCCATGCAGGGCAGCTGACCACAAAGCAGTGCTTAAATTCCCGAAGGAGAACATTTTCTCTAGATTCGGGGTTCCCAAAGCAATTATCAGTGATGGAGGTTCTCAATTTTGTAACAAACCCTTTGAGAACCTCTTATCCAAATATGGTGTTAAGCACAAGGTAGCCACCCCGTATCATCCTCAAACCAGTGGTCAAGTGGAGTTCGCCAACAAACAAATAAAGACCATCCTGATGAAAGTTGTTAATTCTAGCAGGAAGGATTGGTCTTTGAAGCTTCAAGACCTAATAGGCATACGTAAAAGCATTATAAGACCATCCTCGCATGTCCTCGTATCGCTTAGTTTATGGCAAGGTTTGCCATTTACCAAGAGGAAATCGGCAAGGCGTGGTGGGCAATACGAAATTTGAACATGGATATGAGCCGAGCTGGCCTAAAAAGAATGCTTGAGATTGACGAGTTAGAAGAGCTGAGAAACGATGCCTACTTCAATTCCAAAATTGCAAAGGATAAGCAGAAGAAGTGGCATGATCAGCTCATAACCCGGAAAACCTTCAATCGTGGGACTGCGTCCTCCTGTATGATTCCAAACTCCATCTATTTCCGGGCAAGCTCAAATCGCGATGGATGGGCCCATTTATCATCCAACAAGCATATTTGAATGGTTCGGTTAACCTTCTCAACCCGAAAGACAAGAAAATATTCAAGGTTAACGGGCAACGAGTCAAGCCCTATGTTGTTCGCCACTCTGCAGAAGAGGAGGAGATATCCCTCCTTGATCCTCCATGACCGACATTCTATCCACTGAGTTGGTTTGGTCTCCACTGAGACCAAATTGCAGCTCAAATTTTGTTCTGTTTTTGGTCAAATTTTTTATTTATTTTATTTTTAGTATTTTTATATTATTTCAGTTTTTAATCAAAACCTTCTTTGATATCATCAGCTTAATGTTTTTTTTATTATTATTTTATTTATTTTATTTTTGTTTTTATTTTGCGTAACAACATCGAAAAGGTGGCAGAATTTTCGCTCCAAAGAGGAAAATTCGCCCCTAGCGAAAAGACACCCCTCGCGGCCATTGGCTTATGTGGGAGAACTCATCTTCTGACCCTTCATCTTCCCGAAGAGCCATTAAAAGCGCCCCCCCCTTCTCATTTGCACCGACCGCCGAGCACCCGAGCCGACAAATCCCTCCCTGCACTCCCCCGTCGCACCTCCCATTTCGTCCCTCGTCGCACATCCACTCATGACGCAGCCCGCCTCGCACGCCCCTCACACAAGACTGGGCCGCTTCCTTGTCGTGACACTACCAAGCATCGCTGCATTTCAGCCCACTTGCGGAAAGCCCGCACCCGCGAAGGGCACGATTCAGCCTAGTCGACCGCATCCTCGCTGCAGATGGCGCGAGACCTCCCAGAGCTGCCAGGCCACCTTCAACACAGGTGCCGAGGCACTCCTCGCTATGTCTCCCGCACAGCCTATGATACAAAGTCCAAATTCCTTCGCTCGATATTCCTCGAGGAGCCCCGTGGTGCTCGAGCCCCCATCCAAAGGATACCATACCCAGTGAGACCCTACTCTCCCTCCGTGCATCCCACACCACGGAGGGCCCGCTTTCTCTGCTTCGCCGTGACATCCGGCCCAGGAGTCTTCGCTCTAGACCTCGAGCCTTTACAGCCCCCAACCGCCCGGGATCCCGCACACCGTCGCCCCGCGATCCCCTCGGCTTTGAGGATTGCCGCCCACTATTTAGCCGTGACCCGACACCCTTAGAACGCACTGTCGGCCAAGGACTTTCACGAGAGTCCTACTATGATATACCAAGACAAGTGTGGGGACCCACGGTTCGTAGATTCGGAGCGCGGTTGGTCCATAGGTATTCACTGCTGCCGTTTATAACTCCGAGGCAGTTTTTCTATCCTCGGGTGGTTCTTGAGTTTGACACACCGGTGACATCCCGGAGTGTCCGCTCGTGATGTACACTCCAAGATAAATGGTCACTGGGGTACTACGAGCTTCAGATATCATCGCTGCTTTAGGCCTGCCAATAGTTCTGGCTAACTCAACAGACATCTAAGAATGGCCTCAAATTCCACCTAAAGAGATGGTTCGCTCTCTCTCTCGAGATACGCCAGCCCAGACCTATCTCATATGAGACGCCTTCCTCCCCTCAAATGCTCCTGCTGCACTAACGCACTGTCCAACTGTTCCCGCCCAAAGATTATTTGCAAAGGCGTAGGAGCTATTCTAGAGGCTCTGTATCGGATATCTGAGGGGTTCTGGTTCAATCCGGCAGAGCTTGTTATGACCGCCTTTCTTCACTTCGAAGAGAAGGTCCATCGCAAGGGCCTGGCTCGGGCAAAGGCTATTCCACTGTTGATGCCGAGGTTGTTATGCCACGTCCTAGAGCATCTTGGGTTCCCGAAGGAACCACGTATTGAGCGTCGGCAGAGTTGTCCTCAGATTGTATCCCTTAAGCGGACTCTATCTATGCCACTCTCTTTTCTTTTACACCAGCAGGAGGAGGTCGTGGATGATTATGCTAAGGACCTGCCTAGGGGTGAGCAACCCGTCCCGCCTCTGATCGCCCTCCACCGGGCTTCCTACTACCCCATCTCTCCCGAGACTACAAGCCCGTCTCCTCCTCATCACAAAGAAATTTCCACCCGATCATCCCTCGTCACTTAGGGATTTATTGGCTATTATGGATGCCATCCGCACATGTTCTGCCACTTCTGCATCCTTAGCAAAATTCTCAAACAGCACTGCTCAGGCATGGCCCGAGCGAGGTCACCTCGCCGCTTAATCAAGCATTCTTCTGGCGTATATAGAGCCACTTTGGTCTCCCACCAATTAACATGACAGAGCTTCACACAAAATTTCACTACTCATGACTGGCCCTCGTTGTATCGCCATCACCTTTGGATGTGCTCATGCCGTCGCACAGCTTTAGATCCACCGGGCCTTCTACACCACCAGCAATGCTGAGGTGGTCGCACTTCCTTCTAGCTTTCCGATCCCTACCAAGTGAGGACACAGTGATACTTTGGTTCGGGGGGAGAGTTAGCATCGGAAGTGGCATTTTTAGCAGTTATGTTTTGTTTTGTTTATACTTGTGTTGTTTTTGTTTTATCAACTACCTACTTGTCTTGTATGGGACTGTTTTGTTTGTATGTATTAGCCAATAGTAGGCAATGGTTTATTTTGTTTAGCTATGTATAGTGTTCAGCTATTATAAGCTTGTACTAACCTTTTTGGTTATATTAAAAGCTTTATAGCAATATTTGCATTTTCTATTTTTGAACCCACATTTTTTTTTTTTAATTAACTTTTGTATATGCATAACGTCTAGCCTTGCAATGTGTTGAGCTTAAGCCTTTCCTAATGGTGTCGGCGTTAGAAGGGTCCTATGCCGAGTTGAGTGGATGACTAGTCAACTTCTTGTTGTATTTAACCTGTCTCTTCCACCTTTAGCTAACCACACACCGAGCACGTTAGGTCTCAATGATAGGCTAAGAAACAACACAAAACCCCCTCTTAAGATGCAAACCCTTACCTAGTGTCACATCAATAGATCAGGACCCCCATGCATAGAAGGCCAATGTGTCTTCCAAAATAAAAGAAGAGAAAAAGAAAAAGTGAAAAGAAAAGAAAAGAATAGAATCGCATTGCTTTGTCTTGAAACCCGAGCACAGTCCGAGGGGTATATGGCAAAAAGTTTTCCTTTAAACCCCAGCCCTAAACCCCACCGGTCGAGTCGACTTAGTGTCTTCGCTACACTCCGTGGATGGGTGGAGTTTACGAGTTGTAGGTGCTGGAGGCTCGAAATCATTCTGAAACTCCGGTGAACCTATAGAGTTTGTGTGGTCGAAAAGATCCTGATGACTGATGCCCTAAACCTTCATTGGTCGGGAAACATCTACATCCTCGCAGACTGACTTAGTGAAGTCCAACCCTCTCAAAGATTGCACCCTACAACGCAAAAGAATTGTGTAATAAGGGGGCAAGTCCCGATCGATTTAGGTCAAGCACATACAAGGTTATGGCATTAGCTCTGCTAGGGGGAGAGCGTGATAGCCAGTAGTTTATGATTGAGACTCGATCAAACAAAACCCGTAGCTTTTTGTAGAAGAGCGCCTCGGTTTATGCCTCTTTCAAGGAGGGAGCTTGTTGGTCAGTCAACGCGGTATAGTTTTCATTCTTTCGAGATGGTTTTTAGCTTAGGTTTTCGTGATTCTCATCGTAGGCTATGCATTACCAATATAAACCTTTTTGACCTCACATGTTTTTGTTCTTTGCTTATTGATTATTTCTGGCATTACTATGGGACTAGCAATGTGTCGGTTGGGGGTGTGATTAGTGCCCAAAAAGTGCTATTTTGAACCATATTTAAGATAGGTTCTTAGTACTTTTTGTGTACTAATCATATTAATTAAGTCGATTGACACTTGTAGGTCCCTTTGGTACTAATGATTGTATCGGAGGTCGTTGTGGTAGTTTTTGCAGGTTTCATAAACCTATCCTACCATATCAAGCTAAGCATATCGAAGTTGAGCTAATTTACACCGAGTTCGTATGATTTATCTTCGATTGCATCAAGCCAAGAACGAAGAAATTGAAGCTGAAACAAGCTAGATGCAGTGTCGGAATACTAGGATTTAGTAGAGCAAATGTGGGAGATTCATAATAGCTTAAATTTTCGCAATAATAGCGAAATTTTCGCAATAATAGCGAAATTTTCGCAATAATAGCAAAATTTCTCTAGAATAGCGAAATTTTCGCTATGTGGCTCAATTTCGCTACATAGCGAATTTTCGCTATGCTAGCGAAATTTCACTACATAGCGAATTTTCGCCTGTAGCGAAATCTCCTGCTCCCTCGCTTTGCGGTACAAACGAATCTGCTTTTGGTTTTTTCCATCTCTACCCTCAATTGTAATTATACTATTTAGGATAGATTGGCATTTTTCTCCTTTTGGAAGGCTATATGTTTATTTTATGAACAATTTGTAACCCAACTTTTCATTAAAGGTATTTCCACATTTGCCCCCTGCTTTCTACTCTCATTTGCTCTCTCTCTCTCCTTTCTCTCACTCCTAGTAAACTAAACACACCCTTTGGAGGGGATGACAAAACAAAGGATGTTTGGCTAAAGCCTCTAAACCTTGAAGAGGAGGGTTGTTAGGGTTTGCAGGTGTTCCTCTGTTTTTCACGAAGCAGGTACTGCGTATTTATGTTTCAAACTTTCAAAACTAGGTTTAAAAGCTATTTGATGTACTTTCTTTGGTCAATACTTGGCAAGCTTTTAGGGTTCAGTGTATTCTTAATGTTAGATACACTGACATCCATTAGTTGTCATTTACGAGCCATCCGAGGTAAAGTTAAATGCCAGATTTTAACTTCAGAAAATTTAATGCTCGCGAATGCTATGTTTCAAAGAGGAATGGTAATAAGGGTTACCTTTAAAAAGTTAAACCAAGATCCGGTTTTGGAAATGACTATAGGTCATTTTCCCTAATGCGAGAAATAACCCGAGGACACCTTTTGCAACCCTATCATACCAAACTAGTGGCCCAAAACTTCATTACATTTTATTTCTCGAATTACCAGTTAGCATATGACAAATGCAACCAACTGTTTTTGTACAAATCCAAAATCCAAACAAAAGCCTCACCATTTTGAATCATTATACAACCATTTGTAAGATGAAAACCCATCCCAATTAATCCTAGAGCCGCTATGCCGCAAAGAGGGGTTACGCTATGGCAAATAGGAGTAGTTTGTGTATAAATATCAAGGATCGAACCCTATCAAGGCACAAATCAATTTATCTTGAGTTAAGGGGTCAAAGCAGAGATGCAATACACCCCACTAATGAGATAGGCAGCTATATCTCGAGAGAGAATAGCTTGTAGGCAAGATCAACCCGCTAACATAAATCATATGGAATATTAAATAAATGCACTATCTAGGTTAGAATCCATCAGGTGTGGTAGGCGAAGGCAAAACCCTGTTTTCTCGTTATTACCTTAAATCGAAATTTTAATATTAGGCTTTCTTTAATTCAGTTAATTTATTCATAATTTGTTATAAGACTGGATCCAAATATTGTCCAGGTCACTAAATTAATACTTAGCACGCTTCTTTTCGTAGGAACAACACTTGACTAGCCACTACACTACGTGAACTCGACGCATATATTTGCACGCACGGGTCTACAATTTTTACCAATTTTCACACACTCACTCACAGCCCGTCAAATACTTTTATGTCTATGAAGCCCCATGTTCCTTCTTTATGTTGTCAAAGGGGGAGAAAGATATGTATTTATGAGTTTTGTGCTAAAAGAGGATGATACATTTATAATTTTTACATCTTTCCTTGATGCTTGTCTTATAAGTTGAATGCATAATTCTATACAACTTGCATTTGCATGAATTGATTAAAATTGAGATTATCTTAATATCTTTAGACTATTGGTTTGGGGGGAGAATTACTCCTCCTATATAACCAAGGTTTGTGATCATAAAAAATAGGGAGACTGTTGGCCTAATGGTACCTTTAATTAAGGCTTTGATGATAACAAACCAAGGTTATTGATTACTAATAGTTAACATTGAGTTGAGTGATAAGTTGAAATTGATCAAGTATCAAATGAATATATTCCAAGGTTAAGATGACAATAGTGTATTTGATCAAGCTCTTGGATGTCAAGTTTACTCAAATCAGAGAACCAAGATTTCAAATCCAAAATGACAAGTAACCACGATTCTAAGCTTAAGAACCAAGTGAAGATTTTGTAAGTTTGGAAATCTATGTAAGATGAATGCTTTAGTGCATTTTAGGGTGTATCAGCTCTTACATGCATATCCTTTATAACTTGTTTTTTGTGTCTAAATCAAATATCTTTTTGAAAGCTCAAGTATGAGCATCAAACCTTAGATGTTTGAAGTTTAAAATGTGTTTAAAAGTGTTATCTGAAGTTTGGAATTGATTTGGAATGAAAAGAACTTAAAGTGACCATTTTTGTGGCCTTTTCGGCATTCTTTGCAAACTTCGTGATTTTAACTCAGTTTGACTTCGAATTGATTAAGTATTTTAAAGCTCATGTTTAATCATCAAACCTTGGTTGTTTGGAGTTTAAATGTGCTTAAAAGAGTTATTTAAGATTAGGAATTGATTTGGAGTGAAAAAAAGTTGAAATAGAGCCAAAACGACAATTTTGTAAGAAACTAGTTGTGTTGTCTCGATCTGCTAGTTTAACAGGTTGACCAGTTGGTCCAAAAATGGTCGATAAATCGGTAGATTGTTTGGGTCCAGAAATGGTTGTTTTTCATTTTATGAACCAGTAGACCAAACGGTTGACCGATTGGGAACCGGCTGAGTTATGTTTCTCAATCGGTTGGATGCAGTATCTTCTTGCAAGGAACCTACAACGCATTAAATGCACAATGGCTAGTGCATTTAATGAACCGATCGACTGGCTAGCAATTTAATGAGTTGTCGAGTTTCCCCTCTTTATATTGTGTCTTAGGGATCATTTATTGCTAAGAATACATTGCATTAAAGCTCTCAACTACTATTTTCTCGTGTTAATCAATTCTCATTCAATTTTCTTGGTGTATTCAATTCACTTGCATATTCTAGAGTACATCTTTGAGCTCATCATAGCTTAAGTTGTAATAGAACAATCTTGTGAGTTTGAGAGAGTGTCTCATTGTGCTTAAGAGTGAAGCTTCAAGTGTGTATAACTTGAAGGATTTGTGAGGTTCTCATTGGAGCCAAAATCCAAGTGTAAAATAAAGAAGTTCAGGTTAGAGCTTGAAACTAATGGAACCCTCACCGTTTGAAGGTTGAGAAGTAGATGTAGGTAAGGGGGTCAAACCACTATAAATCCGGAATTTGATTTCTCTACTCTCTATTTCTTTATTTAATGATCTTATAGTTAAATTTGAAGATTTCTTATTGATTTGCAAAAAGTTTTTGAGAAAACCAATTCACCCCCTTTTGATTAATTTGCTAAGTCATATCTAACTTTCAATTTTCTTAGCTTTCTTTTTATATATTATTGAATAAATATTATTTTAAATTTTCCTTGAAATAAAAAATAAAACTGTTTATTTCTTATTCTTTTTTAGATTGTGCATGTGACAATATATCCATGAGAGGTTAAGAAGTCATCTTGCAATATAAAATGAAAACCTAGAGTTATATGCAATTATGTGACGCCCCAAATCCCGGGGTGTCCCGTTGACCACCGTTAACCTGCGGAATACCTGTGTCTCATATCATGAGACCCATACATGAGTAAAATTACCACATTGGCCCATACATCCATACTCACAAAAATATATCCAACCAACTATATTACCATAGTTCAAGAATTAATACATCACTCTTAATACAAACATATATTAAAATTTAAAATTTTAATACATGTTATACAAAAAGTATCTACCAAAGCCACATGTCTACTTCTTCCTCAAAGCTGCCTCTGAGCGCCGCCCTCCGAACACCCCCGTACCTGAAATAATGATCCCTCGACAGGGTGAGCAATGCCCAATAACGATAATCTCCTACATGAGTTACTCCCCACCTAAGTGCACATGTAATGGCAACCAAACACACTCGCAAAATACACGATCCTACTAATATCTACACGCCTAATCTCACGTCTCGGAAACACCGACTTCACACATGCCTAAGCCAAATGCGAGTGAAAATACAGTTTTCAAAACAAAGGTTTTGTTCGAAACAAACTACCGAAGCTTTGGTAAAAGTATCGACAACCCTCCGAAGTAATTGCCGTGGGTAATCAACAATCATGGGTCCACCGGTGATGAAAACTGTTGACAACTCTCCGTGCAATTCTTCGGAAAATCTTCCTTGAAATTCCTTTCACAACCATTTTCATTTTTCTTTCATTTTCTTTCATGTCATGCACTCACACCTACCATTCTAGGGTGCCCCGGTGTATATGGAATGCATTATGTCATTTCCAAACAATTCATGTTAATATATAAATCATGCATATACTAACATAAATTAACTCAAAAAACATCATGTTATTCAATTCATAGTATTAACACTAAAATTAGCCCACATGTGCTAATAAACAATTCAAGCAATTCATTTTGAATCACCCGAGCAACATACAAATCACACACAAATCACATGAACAGTGAAACCCTAAGTCTCGACACTGTTCACAACCACACTAGTGATTTTATACGACACAAATCATATTCATTTATCTATTTGATAATTTTAGAGATGAAATAAAATATTAAAATTAGGTAATTCACCATGGAATAATTGTTAATTTCTTGTTTATTCTATAGCAAATTTATAAAGTAGTAAAACCTCAAAATCGATCAAATATAGATTTTAGAGTTCATTCATATATTAGGTAATTATGTCATTCAAGATGAAATAAAGTATTAAAGATTAAGACATAAATAATCTATCTAAAGTATGTATTTAAGTAAATCTCATTATAAGGAATCAAAGAAGTTGAAAATTAAATAGATCCAAAAAACCCTAGCCTCCATTTCTCTCAACTTTCTCTTTTAGCCACTCATCTTCCTTAAGCAAGGGTGATTATTGCCCATTCATAGTATAAAATCACCCCTCTATACCTCTTTCTATCAATTTATTCCTTAAAAAAATGTTTATTCCACATATATCTGAGTTTTATTTTGTTTTTTGTGATTTCGTCATCTTGATGGTTTGGTTTTATGTCATCTTGTTACGACACAAGCTTGCTGTCAGTTCTCATTGGGCAAAGGCTTTTATTTATGCTAGATGAGAATTTATTTGAAATAAGATATTTAATCGTACGTATATGACTGTATTATCAAATTTATAGGTTTTGATCCGATTTATTATATTATTATTAATACGCAGATGTTTCATTTCATACTGCTTTTAGCGAATTTGTATGTCTCAAGTGGATGTGTCATTAGTTAGGAATCAATCAAATTATTTTCTTTCAAAAACAAAGTAATTCTCTATCCTACCATACATCTCGAATATCATATAATTAATTAAAATATATAACTTTATTGGCTTACGTCCCAAAATAAAACTTCAAACCCAGAGTTGATTCAGGAAACCTACCAAATCTTCATTGTTTGAACTAAAACAAATAATTTTAAAATTTAAGTAGGTACATTTTAGTAACTTGAATTCATTCAAATCCACTCTCAAAAAAAGATAAAACATAATAACTTTGACCTGGTCCATGATAGGCATATAAGTTAATCAACTAACAATCGAAAAAACTATAAATAATTATTTTTATTAGATTATCACATAATTAAAAATAGAGATGTAGGGTCAATGATTTCCATGAAATTGATGTTTGTCTAACTTCTTGTTGTCCCAAAAAGATGCTGAGGAAGAGGATGAGGATTACTTTGCCAACTCATAAAGTCAATTATAATATTTTATAAGATTTTATTTAATTTTCGTAAAGCAATGATCTTTTATTATTATAATTTAAATTGGAATTCAATTAAAAAAGTCTTTATTATACAAAATGAATTTAAAATCTTATTTAAATTCTAAAAGCAGGCATAGGGAGGGTAAATTTATTATGTTGTAAAAACCTTTTTATTTCAATTCATTTCGCTATTTTGATTTAAAATTAAAATATATATTGAAAAGCCAGATTTGATGTGATAAAAATCGGGTGGTAACTGCCAACCGCCAAGGCATGGGCAGCTGGGGAGTGAACGCAAAAAATAAGAGAGAAGCCGCTAAGCGCACATCAACTAACACCTTCCTCACACAAAGAACTTCTTCGCTTTCTCTCTATCAAATCTCACACCGCACGACTCATCATTCCCTGCTTTACAATGATCTGCACAAGCCCACGCATCCCTTGTTACCCATCAAACCTCTTTTATACTCTTTTTCCTCCTGTTCTTCCAATGCCTTCCAACTGTTCAATGAAATGCCTCATAGAGGTAGAGAGTCGGAACAGACCCTTTTTTACCATGTTATTGGTCTCATTAAGTCGTTCACCGCAAGACCCACCAGCGTTACTTCCAGAATTGCCCATTGTTTAGCCTTCAAGGTGGGTGCTCTTGCTCACTTGCCCACCTCCACCTCTCTCCTCATTGCATATTCAAGAGCTGCAGACTTCAGCTCTTCATGGGCTCTGTTTGATGAAATTGTTTACAGAGATGTGATCCTTTGGAATGCTATGATCACTGCCTCGGTTGAAAACCAATGTTTTGAAGTTGCAGTGAATTTGTTTCTGGAGTTGATGAGAGAAGAGGGGGTTGGGTTTGATTCAACCACCTTGTTGATTGTTGTGTCAGCCTCATCCCACATGGGTAACCTGACACAAGGCCGAGTTCTTCATGGTATAAGCTTCAAAACTGGGGGACTTTCGGACTCATTTTTATGTAATGCGCTCATTGACATGTATGCAAAATGTGGTGAATTGAGCTTATCAGAGTGTGTGTTTGAAGGGATGAATGGGTGGGACTTAATCTCTTGGAATTCAATTATGAGAGGATGTGCTTATAATAATTATCCTGAGAAGTGCTTTTGTTATTTCAAGAAGATGGCTTATTCCAGTGAAGTAGCTGATAATGTGAGCCTCACATGTGCTGTTTCAGCATCTGCACTTCTGGGGAAGCTGAGTTTTGGGCAAGCCATTCATGGGTGGGGAATCAAATTGGGTTACAAAGATACATCTCATAACTCTTTTGAGAATTCTCTCATCACACTATATTCACAATGTGGAGACATTGAGGCTGCAGAGATACTGTTTAAAGAAATGAAATACAAGGATGTTATATCATGGAATGCAATGCTTGAGGGATTGGCCTTGAACCAGAGGATTTGGGAAGCATTTGATCTTCTTCATGAAATGCAATTCTTGGGGTGTATTCAACCCGATTCGGTTACTGTACTTACCATCATTCCACTTTGTGCAGAGCTAATGTTCTTGAGAGAAGGGCGGGCTGTTCATGGGTTAACTGTTCGAAGAGAAATAGGATCACATTTGTCAGTGACTAACAGCCTGATTGGACATGTATTCAGTGCAAAGATGAAGATGGCTGCAGTTGTCTGGCCATCCCAGGCAGAGATTTGGTCTCATGGAATGCAATGATATTCCGTATTCCCAGAATGGGCACAGTACAGAGGCTCAATATTTATTTATACAACTGCTCCAATCATATTCACAGTTCAGCTTGTCGACTCTTTTGGCGATTCTTCCTTCCTGTGATTCCTCTGAATTCCTGCAGTTTGGGAAATCTATTCACTGCTGGCAGACGAAATTGGGATTTGCAAACAATACTCTAGCAGTTAATTCCCTCACGTTGATGTATGTTAATTGTGGAGATCTTCTAGCCTGTTTCTCCTTGCTACAAACAGCTTCAGCAGCAGCAGCAGCAGCAGCTGATATTGATCGTTGGAACACTGCTATTGCTGGTTGCACTCAGAATGGCCATTTCTGGGAAGCTTTAAAAGCTTTCAACATAATGAGGGAGGACCCCATTATTGTCTGTCATGATTCCGTCACCCTCTTTAACCTCATATCAGCTTGTGGAAATCTTGAGTTGGTGTTTGAGGGGGGAACTCTTCATGGTCTTGCTCTTAAAACTTCTCTGGAATCCGATATTCGTGTACAGAATGCACTAATTACTATGTATGGAAGATGTGGGGAGATTGAGAATGCAAGAACAATTTTCAGGCTCAGTTGCAGTCGCAATTTATATTCATGGAATTGCATGATCTCTGCTTTTTCTCAGAACAAGGATGGTAGAAAAGCTCTTGGAACTATTTCTGTCACATTGACCTTGGCCACCGAGATCACCATCGTCGGAATTCTGTCAGCTTGTACTCAACTTGACTTCTAAGGACATGTAAAACAGATTCTATAGTCATGATTCGGTTTGGATTTCAGGGGAACAGTTTTGTATCTTCAGCGCTTCTGGATATGTACAGCAACTGTGGAAGATTGGACACTGCCATTCAAATATTTCGAAGTTCGCCAGAACCAGAAAGGTCAGTTGCCGCATGGAATTCTATGATATCTGCATTTGGATTCCATAGCAATGGTAGGAAGGCGATTGAACTCTTCCATGAAATGTGGGAGTCTGGAACTAGGCCAACTAAAAGCACTTTTATAAGCCTTCTATCAGCTTGCAGCCACACAGGGCTAGTGAATGAAGGAGTTAGGTACTATAACAACATGTGGGAGTTGTTCGATGTGGAAGCAGAAACTGAGCATCATGTTTGCATGGTTGATATGCTGGGTAGAGCAGGAAGGCTTTATGAGGCCTATGAGTTTATCAGGCAGATCCCGACTCGACCAGAACCAGGTGTATGGGGAGCCCTGCTGAGTGCTTGCAATTATCATGGGGATCTCAAGATGGGCAGAGAAGTGGCAGAGCTTCTATTTGAACTGGAACCTGACAACATCGGGTATTATATTTCATTGTCGAATATGTATGTAGCTGCAGGAAGATGGAAAGATGCTGTGGGGTTGAGGAGAATGGTAGAGGACAAAGGATTAAAGAAACCAGCAGCTTATAGTCTGATTGATGTTGGTATGGGGTGAGCTAATTAACAAGATATGGAGGATGATGTGATGTTGGGGTTGTTCTTGGCATTTTCAGAGAATTTGGCAAAGCCTGAAATGGAGAAAGAAGAAGAAGAAAGCTCATGGATTTGGAAGGATGTGGCCATATAGCTCCTCCAATGGCAAAGCTTGAGAGTCCTAACAGAATTCATGGATAAGAAATCCTTCTTCCCATCTTCAATGGTTCGACGTGGCCGTACAGCTCTGCTACAAATGCACTTTAATGGGTTTGACTTTTAAGTATAATTGTGTTTGCGTTGAACCTTTGGGTAACCCCACCCAATGCATTAGCATTACACCACTTGAGCTACTCCTCAAAGTTGATAGTGGAAAGAAATTATAGGGAAAGGGATGTGCATGAGAACCATATATCATGATGTAAAGAAGGGAAGCTAGCTTACCAAGGAAATTTGTCAAGATTCACTTAGCAACCTAGCTCCAGCCTAGAAGTAAAAATAATCATGGAGATCATTGAGGGGATTCTTGGTTATAGTTTTTTCAATGTTTGTTGTAACATTCATAATTAAGAACATTCTCTGTTATGAGGAAAAGAAGTGAGAACCACCACATCTTGACATATGATCAGTCACCTGAACTCCCAAAACACACACATCATCAAAACGTTCCATCAAATTTGAGAGACAGACCAAATATCATCCAGGAACTTAATAATCAGAAAAACATTCATATCATAGTGTTCCTATTTTGTAAATAAAACTTGTAATGTACTAGTACCACAACAGATTTTCCACAGAAAACTCCCCAAATTTATGTGGCCTGGCCCCCCAAAAGGAAAGGCCAAGTGCAAGATGGTTCTCCTCAAGGTTCCAAATCATGTGACACCTATATTCATCTGCTCTCTCAATCTAGTTTCAGACAATACTAGGTCCGGTGAAGGAGAAGAAAAAGCAATTCATCCTCAACTGACATTACGATCGATCAAAACAAAAAATAGGGGAGGGGAAACTATTCTGAAGTGGCATTAATAGATTACTTGTAACAACAATACACATATGCTCTCTTGAAAACGCAAAGGGCCATTCTCCATTTGTCAAAATATGTTAAAATGATTCACCCGAGCTCTGTTACCTGACAACGATGCCCTTCTAACATTGCATATTCAGCAACTGCAGTGAAGAACCCAAAGAAAAATCAAAGATGTAAATGCCTAGGTAATGCATGACACCACATAAATGAGTTGAATTAAAGCAAATGGAAACCAAACCTGTCGTAAATCATATCAGTCATCCAGTAATATGATTCCAAATGAAGCCTTTGTTCCCCTGTCCTTGGTTGAGTCCACTTGTTGATTCTCGGGCGAAATTTGTTGGATCCCGCCTAAATGTGGATATCTAGATGCTGCATAATTGCAATAAAGTTCCAGGTCAAAGAACTGAAAATATATAAATGCCCAGAAGCGAAAATAAACACGCATATGCAGGCACACATTTTTACTTTCTCTCACATCTGCTCAAACCTTTCTAAACGAGTCTTTCTACCTTTTTATCCAAAATAACAGTACAGAACATCTCACACTGATGCACAGCTAACGACACAGACTCCTACATTTTTTTTGCATGCCATATTTCTCCGCAAATACTCTAATTTTGTAACGTGTTTCTCTCTACTACTTTAGTCAATGTTATAGCATTTAGTTTTCTTTGCCACAAGAAATTTTAGTATCATTCAGTATCAGAGTTATATAACAGCCACACCCATATTGTTAGTTTAATCATGTACATGTTATTCGCAGGGCCCTCGGTAGGTAGCGGAATGCTTTCTAATCACTTCAAACATCTTAAAGGTCCACTTCAAAACCCGGAAAGTACTAGGGAAAGGAAAAAAATACTAAGGAAAATTATTTTCTCATGTTTGGTTCCACGGTGGAAAATATAAAAAAAATCAAATATAATCAAAATTTTGCATATTTTTAAATTTCTTAGTTCTTATATAATAGAGAGAAACAAATAAAATGAGTTTGAATAAAACAGATATAATTAATTTATTAAAGTTTAAACCTATTTTTTATTTTCCTCCAAATTCTCTTTCCTTCCACTTTTCCTCTCTGTTTTCCTCACTATTTTATTTCCTTAGCACTTTCCGGGTTTCAAACGGAACCGAAATGTTTTGGTCCTCTATGCAATCGCCAGGGGACTTACCTAGATGTTATATCATTATCATGAGAACTGCCGGACCACATTCCTAAAGAAATTGTTCTGAAATTGTTCAAAATATTTTAGATTTAATTGTTGTCTTTCTTTATTTTAACCTATTTTACCAAAGAAGAAAATTGTTTACTTACAGACAGGAAAAAGATTCATCCCAGTCAACAACGATTGAGGTATTGAGTACAATCCACTGATGGTTGCCCCTCATACACAATAACTCTGTCTGCAAGATAAGTTGCCATAATGAAGTCATGCTCAACCACAAATGCAGTCTTCTTCGCGTGGAGGATAAACCGCTTTATGACTTTTGATGCAACAATACGCTGTTCTGAGTCAAGATATGCACTTGGTTCATCTATCAAATAAATATCTGCAGGCTGCATGAGATCCGACAGAAAACAAGTCAACAATGCAGCAAGGAATACAAAAAAAAAGTCCAGACCACATATTGCAATAGTTCCAACATTCTGTAAAACATTATAATTCCATAGGAGTATTTGCAATGAACCCACTCCTATGGTATATTTGCGCTCAGAGGGACTTATATACACATTTATTCATAATTTCCTTGGCAAGCAGATGAAAAGAAACTTTGTAATTTTAAGAGACAAATATTAAAATCTTTGTAATTACAGGAGGCCAATGAGTAAAGCATCTTTAGCTATTCTTAGCAATGAAGTGTATAATATAATTATTATGGAGGTCCTCTAGCAATATAATAGAAAATTACTAAAGTCCAATTCACGTAGCCAAAATTATGCAGGAAAAGACAAAAGGGGTGACTCGCTGAAGGAGGTGGTGACATGCATGAAAAGATATAGGAAAACTTAAAGAAAGAGATAGGGGTATGTATGTGCACACGCACACGTACATGTCTGTTTATACTGAAAGAGAAAGAGATGTGGAAAGTTAGTTGTCTGTAATTAGGCAAGAAAGAGTGTGCAATTAACAACCCTGAACTTTCCAGCCATTCCAAAGGTCATTCCTATTCACTTTAAAAATGTTTGTTCTTTCTTATGTACAATGAACCTTATTTATAAAAACCACAAACTAGTCAAGCTAGTAAAAGACTTCTAAAAAAAACTAGTGAAAATAATGAAATAAGAGAACTTATTAAAGGACATTTCTCATGTACCAGTTGTACTGTTCTGCAACCCAAGAAAAGATTGTAATTAGGCTAAATGTGAAGGCTGAGAAAACTTTAATAATTTACCATTTAAAACATAAATATGGCTAACCATAGTAACATAGAGGCCTTTACAGTCATGTGAATGGTAAATACTACAATACCTCCTAGACAAACCACTCAACAAAAATATTCTAAAACTACTAATTCCTAACACCATTCTAATTGAAACAAATCCCTAGATGATCTGTAATATTGCAATATAAAGACAAAAATAAAAATAATCCTTTTGTTTATTTATTTGACAGATATATCAATCATTTTTCAACCATTCATGTTATTTCAACAATCATATTTATTTTTCCTTCTTTGTAATAATTAGAGAACTTCGAATCAATGTTACATAAAACACTTATAGTTCAGCAAATAGTGAACATGAAAAGTTTACTGCGACAACGAGCATCTCAAAACAAAACAAAGCAACCTGAATAAAAGTAAACATAAAAATCCTTACTATATGCATGAGTCTAGAAAAAGAGTGGACACTAGCAAAACAATGCCATTTTTCCCCTTATAAGAAACAACAATTTCATTTTCAAACAATAAAAGTAAAGGGTGCAGGAAGTAAAGCAATCCTCGAGAATAACAGGAGGATTTATATGAGGTTTAGTGTCTCATTGGAAGGAACTACAGCATTGAGTAGGTCAGACAAGAATACTAAAATTTTCAACGAATTTTATAGCTCCAATACATGACCCTAGTACACCCCAAGTTTTCTTCTTGACTCCTGAAAAGCTATAACCATCATGTTTATGATGCTTACAATATCTCTAGAAGGAATCTAAGAGATAGATCCACCAAAAGAAACACTATGCCCAACTCCAAGGAAATAAGAAAGCGGAGCAATGATTAGCCATCTCCTAGCTCTACCATAAAAAAATGGTTCAGAGCCAAAAGCTTCACAAGGGCTCCTAATTTGCAGCGAGTCATTGGTATTAACTATTTTATTAGCCACTAATCATTTGAAAGCTTCAACTCCCAATGAAAATTTGAACTACCAAATAACATTAGCCCAGGGAGAACTTAATTGAGTATGCATTCTTTAAGGGCATGAATGAAATAGAGTAAAAAGGCCCAGGGAAATGAAGGTTCAACACCTCTCATCTAGGAAAGACAGAGAGCGATAAAGGTTATGAATTTGCAAGTTATACAATAACACTAATGAGGTTCTGGCGTAACAATAACAATATAGATGGAGGCATCTTAAAGAGAAAAAATGGATTTCTATAATAACAAGAGAGATGGGATCACCAACAATGAATGGAAAACTTAGCAAGTGGCTTCCAAACAACAAATAAACATGATCAAAAACAAAAACATTGCCATCCCATCCATTCAAAAGCCACCCATATTAGCTTCTAAATGCTTTTCCCTCACAAGTCACACTACCTAGGGAACAAAAAGAAAAGAAAAAATAAAATGGAAGTTCTTAAATGTTACTATCATCAACAGGATGAAATCTTAATACTTATCCAAAAAAAAACGTTTAAATCTTGAACCATTTCAGAGATTCCACAAATAAGACAGAAAGAAATAGAGAAAATTCATGTAACTCTTGATTAGTTGGATCAAAAGAGAAAAAGCTTTAAATTAAACATGGTAACATAACACAAGATCCAATGGTAGCATGAATCATAGCCAGATAATGACCAAGTAAAAAGTGCACAAATTGCAGTTTCAGCACATTGAAGATGGCAGAATAAACAAGGAAGAAGACACATGGGAAATATTGAACTTATAAATCAGTTAAATCAATTAGTTTCCTAGTGCTCCCATGAGTTATTTTCCCTTCCTTCTGCCCTTTATTTCAAGCAACTTTCATACGGATGAGCTACTCTCTTCTGCTCTGAAAGCAGAGTTCCCAACACAAACACTAAGAAGTCACAAAGCACCAGTTTACCTTTCCAAGGCATAGACATAGTGCAACTCTTTGCAACTCTCCACCAGAGAGGTTCACAACTTCTTGATCCATCAATTGCTCAATGAGAAGAGGTTTCATGACATCTGAAACAAACTGAGGATGCATATATGAATCGCGTATCTTTTGATGCAACAAATGTCTGACAGTAGATTGAAATTTAGGGCTGATCTTCTGGGGCTTGTAAGAAACATTAAACTCGGGTATCTCAATGTCAGAGCCTTCAACAGTATCAGGTTTCAGTAAACCAGCCTGCATGATTAACGAGATATCAAGCCATTGAAAAGAAAATTTTCAAAAAAAATAAAAATTGATTGGCTAAAAAACTATAAAAAACCAACAATCAAATTAAAAGTATAGCATCGGAAAATCTCAAAAGAATTAAAAAGCAACAGTCTGTCACAATGAATAAAAAATGTCAGCAACAATGAAAATAAAGTGTACCAGCATCCGGATAAACGTTGTCTTCCCTGTTCCATTCTCACCCAGCATTACAATAATCTGAGAATCTGTAAATTCTCCCTCAACCACACGAAGCTTGAAATTTCCTTGAGTTTTAGTCATGGTTGGGTATTTGTATCGTGCATATGTCTCAATTTCTTCAGCACTCTCCTGAGGAGTCTCCGCAACCTGAAAAAAAAAATTAAATTGAATGGGCCAAGCTGCTGAGATTAAAATAAGCGTCCCACTATGGTGCTCAATCAACACAGGCAATTAATATCAGAATCACTACCTTGAAAGTAAGAGATTCCTCCCGGAATCGTAGATTCTCTGTGGGAACAAATCCAGCTAAAAATATATTGATTCCTTCTCTAACAGAGAAGGGAAGGGTAACAACTCCATATGCACCCGGCTTCCCATACAGGCAGCAAATGAAATCAGACAAATAATCTAGAACACTAAGATCATGTTCCACGACAATAACATAGCTGAAACACAAAAATTTAAACAAGAAAAAGTTTGGTTAGTCCAAAATACAAGTAAAAAGAAAAACAATTTATATGTTGGCGGAATGACATCTACCTATTCGGCCTGAGTAGAGATCGAACAACTTGAGCAGCTTTAAGCCTCTGTTTCACATCAAGATAACTCGAAGGTTCATCAAACATATATATCTCCGCATTCTGTATTGCAACCACAGCAATAGCAAACCTCTGGAGCTCTCCACCCGATAAATCTCCCACATTACGATCAATAACCTGATTAAGATCAAGATCAAAACAAAGTCCTTGCTTCATGTCCCTCTCATCCTTTTGATCAAGCACTTGACCGACATTTCCTTGGACTGCTTTTGGAATATGATCAACGTACTGAGGTTTGATGATAGCCTATCAAATAAAAAATATATCATTGTCATGAAGATGAAAGAACTTATTGGGCACTGTATTTAATGTGAGAACATTGTTTAAGATGCTAAATACAGCTGTAAGCAAAACAAAACCATTAAATGGTTGCTTAAGAATAATTTTTCTTTGTTACTGGTTGAAGAAGCACATTTGACCCCATAGTTTGGCTTTTACTTGACTATAATTTTTGCAGCAGCACATCTTTCAGGTTCAGGCTTTCTCAAAGCAATAGGACTTACAATAATAGCAAGAACAGGACCACATTTAGAGGAAGCTAATCCTTTGCCAATCAAGAGGTTTTGCAATCCAAAACCCTTGAGGCAAAATAAACCCCTCAATACAATGTTATCAGGAACAACTTAAAAGGAAACAACAAAGCACATCAGAATCAAAACAACAAAGGTGCAAACCTTGAGATTATCCTCCAGGATTCGGGTGAAATAATTCTGCAGCTCAGATCCTCTGAAATATGTCAGTATTTCCTGCCAATCAGGAGGGTTCTGCAAAATACAAAGGAAACAACTCCATCCCAGGGGCACACATCAGACCAATTAAAACCAAACAATTGGGAAAAAAGAGAAACTTAAAAAAGGGAAAAAAAAATTACATTGAAACGACCCAAGTTGGGCTTCAATTTTCCAGCCAAAACTTTGAGGGCAGTAGATTTTCCAATGCCATTAGTTCCAACCAAACCCAGAACTTGGCCTGGCCTAGGCACCGGCAGTCTGTGCAGTTTAAAAGTGTTTGGTCCATATCGATGTGTCGTGTCTTTATCCAAATCTTTGGGAAGATTGATGATCTGAATTGCTTCGAATGGGCATTTCTACAGATGGATAAACACAAATAAACCGTTACAACTCAGAAAATCTCAATTACCAGTTAAATTCATTATTCAATAGAATTGAAAAGGAGAAAAGAAAAAAAAAAAAATCAAACCTTCACGCAGATACCACATCCGATGCACAATTCCTCCGATATGAAGGCAATCTTCGAGGCAGGCGTTACCTCGATACATAATTTACCTATCAACAAAAACATAAATAAATAAAAACAACAACTAATTCATGAATCGATATATCATGGATTTAGAAATACAAATAAAAAAGAAAAAAGAAAAAAATACCAGTTTTGACAACTGGACAGCTTTTTTTGCATTCCTGACGGCACTTCTTGGGCTTGCAGCGGTCGGAACTGACTATGGCGATTCTGGTCAATCGATCCGCCATCTCTCTTTCCTTACCCCCTTCTTCAGCCGCTTCTCCTTCACTTCCCTCTCAAATTCAGGGGAAAAGGCAGGAACTTGGGAGTAAGAAAAAGGCCTGTGGCGCGTGCTCTAGGGTTTCTTCTCCTTCTCCTATTATTCTTCTTCTTCTTCTTTTTTTTCTATTTAACCCTCTGCTTCAAAAATAAAAATAAACAGTTGTCAGACAAAATAAATAAAATAAAAACATCCTATTTAATATTTAAAAAGTATAAAATAAATCAAATAAAAATATGTAACGTTTTTTCATTTTTTTTTATACCTAAATACTCTAAGCTACAAATACAATATAAAAGCTTTTTCTGTCTTTTTGAAAAATTGAGCATTGTAAAGTATGTATCATTGGCTACTTTTTACTTCTTTTTTTTTTTTTTTTTTTTTTTTTTAACTATAATTTTATATAAGTTTATTTGTATTTGTAGTTTGTTGTAGAAGGTGAAGAACGCTATAAGTCCGACGTGTGCCCTCCACACCCCCACTGGGGCCCACTCGCGTTTACCGTTTACCCACACGTCTAAAAATTTTGAAGTGTTTATTTCATTAAATCATAAAGTAAAAATAAATTAAAATAAACTTTGAACACTGAATATGACCTCCTTCTCATAATTTTCTTTTTTTTTATATATTTATTGATTTTGTATGTTAAGTTTTATTATCTTCTTACAAGGATTCAAATTAGGATCTTGCTATAACCCCTTTCAAATCCTTTTATTCAAGGACACTTTCTTATCATAATTAAATTTTAATTATATCTAAAAAAATTATATTTAACTACTCACATATTAAAATAGCTTGGAATAATGTGGTGCCATAATCTTACAAAAAATAATGGGGATAAAATCTGAGAAAAAGAATAATTAAAGGCGTTTATAGAGGATTACAAAGAGATAATAGAAACATGGGATTGAAGATCACTTTGTAACTCAATGAGAATATTTAAAGAGATAATAAAGCATTAGAATAAATATGGGATTATAAAACGTTTCCAAGTGTCTCTCCAAAATAAATCATTGTTAAAGTTCAAGATTCAAAGGTCGATAAGTTTTCGTGGGTATTGAGTTTTAATGTGAAGAGAACATTCTTATGTATACATGAGATTCAACGGGTAAATTTTGATAGTCTGTTTAGGTGTTGTTGTTGGAGGAATCATAGGATCTTGGTCAGAGCTTCACTCGGAGTGATTAGGTGAAAAAAGACACTGGAGAAAAAGGAAAGACCTTATCTCATATAAGTCCAAATGTAACATAATTCAAAATAGTAGAATCATTTGCATCTGCATAGCCCCTCGGACATAGGCTTGATCGAACCACGTAAACATTTTCTATGTGTGTTCTTGCTTTTTGTATCTATTTTTCTCATCATCATTGTTCTTAAACTACTCATATATAAATGGTCCATAACTTGGTCAAACATATCTTGTGCCTACTCATAGAACATCTTTCTTAACAAACCGTTTTCATTTATATATATCACCTCTTTTTTTTTCTCCAACACTCATTTTCAATTCTCTATGTGGCCCTTCTCTTCCTTCCCTTCAAACTCATTATTTTTATTTCTCACCCTAGATATAAATTCGAGGCATTTGATTCCAAAATAGTCTAGATATTTGATTTAAAAAAAAAAAGTTATGGTGGTAGACCTCGAGTGGAGGATGATAAGGAGTCAAGCAAACCTCATATCACAACATGGGAGATCCTTAAGAAGGAGATCAAAGAATAGTTTCTCCCGAGTAATGCTTCGTGGATGGCATGGGAATCATTGAAGCGCCTCAAACATATGGGTGTGAGGGAATATGTCAAGGAATTCAATTCCTAGATGCACGACATAAAAAATATGTCTGATTATGATAAATTGTTCAATTTCATGTCTCTCTGGCCTGGGTTAGCGCAAAGTCAATTGTGGAGTAAGGGAGTTGAGTCTCCCAGCTGTAGCGACAGCGAGGTGACTAGTGGACTACAAGATGGGTGGTACCATCTCCACTACCTGAGCCAAACTAGATGAAATTTAAAAGGCATAATATGAGGCAAAAGACTACAAAAAGTCGGGATGGAAAAAACATAGGAAAGGATGTTGCGATCATGACCGAACGACAGCCTCAGGCAGGCCAGTGGTGTTTCATTTGCAATGGCCCTCATAGGGCTCGTGACTACCCGAAACGTGAGAAGTTGACAATCTTTGTCTCTAGGTAAGACAAGGAAGATTATGATTCTGATGGACCATCAAGAGTTAATCCTTTGTATCCTTGTTGAATGTCATTCATGGCAACTGCTTGACAAAGTCCCTTATGTTCGTCTCGGGCCTTGCGAACAAAGTTAGTTAAGGCAATGGTTGATAGTGGCGGCCCTATAACTTTGTGGCCACGAGCAAATCAAAAAGGCTAGGTCTAAATTTGGAAGAAGACACCAACAAAATCAAAGTCGTGAACAACAAGGCTCAGAAGATCCATGGAATTTCCAAGCATGTATCCTTACAAATCAGTAGTTGGAAGGGTAATTGTAGTCTGTTATGCGTCCCCTTGGATGATTACGATTTAATTCTTGGCATTGATTTCTTTTTAAAGCGGTGACCTTCACGCTACGCGGAGGTAATGTCTCACGGAGGAAAGCATGTCATGCTTTGTGCATGCCATACCAAATGGTGCCAGCAAGAAGGGTCAGCAATCAGAGATGTTGTCTGCCAACCAATTGAAAAAAGCTTGAAACAAGGGCTACAAACCTATGTTCTTTGTGGTTGAAATAAAGGAGGGCGAATCATGGAGGTCCCATGTACTGCGATGGTCGGATTACTAAAATTTCTTGATGTGATGCAACCCTACCCAAGAGTTGCCCCACCGGCCTTCGGCCCAGTCACAAGATCGAATTGATCTTAAGGTCCAAGCCCCTTGCACAAGCCCCTTATAGGATGCCCCTATTGAGTTGTTGGAATTGAGGAAGCAACTGAAGGAGTTGTTAGATGCAGGTTTGATCTAGCCCTCCGAAGCCCGATATGGTGCACGAATGCTATTTTAGAAAAATCACAATGGCTTCCTAAGAATGTGCGTTGACTACAAGGCGTTGAATAAAGCCACTATAAAAAACAAATACTCGATACCATTAGCAGTGGAGCTGTTTGACAGATTGTCCAAGGCCACTTACTTCACAAAGTGAGACCTTAGATCGGGATATTGGAAAGTGCGGATTGCGGAAGGCAATGAGAGAAAAACTACTTGTGTAACTCGATATGGTGCTTACAAGTTTCTGGTAATGCTATTTAGGCTCACTAATGCCCGACAACCTTTTGTAATCTTATGAATGATGTTATTTTTTAATACATTGATGCTTTTGTTGTGGTGTATCTGATGACATTGTTGTTTACAGTCAGTCCCTTTGAGAGCATGAGAAGCATTTGAGTTTAGTGTTTCAAAAACTACGGGAAAACAAACTCTTTGTAAAGAAGGAAAAATGTGAGTTTGCTCATAAGAAAATCACATTCTTGGGGAATAAGATCATTACATGCCTGATCATGATGGATAAGAACAAGGTTCGGGTAATCATATAATGGTCGAAACCATCTAAGTTGAAAGAACTGCATTCGTTTCTCGGGTTGGCTAACTACTACAAACTATTCATAAAGGGTATTCAAAGTTGGTGGTGCCTCTTACCGATTTGTTGAAAAAGGATAAAAAATGGGAATGGAGCTCTAAATGCCAAGCAACCTTTGATCAAGGTGTAATGTCCATAGAGCTAGTCCTTCGGTTGCCTAATCTCGAGTTTCCATTTGAAGTACAAAATGATGCCTCGGATAGAGCTTTGGGTGGAGTCCTAATGCAAGAAGGACATCCAGTGGCTTTTGAAAGTCAGAAGCTTAATGGTGATAAGCAAGGGTACAACACGCATATGAAGGAAATGATCATCGTGATTCATTGTCTGCAGCAATGATGGCATTATTTGCTGGGTAGTATATTCACTGTTGTCACTGACAATGTGGCAAACACCTTCTTCACTTCTCAGAAGAAGTTGAGTGCCAAGCAGGCCCGATGGCAATAATTCCTGACATATTTCAATTTTGAATGGTTGCATAGACTGGGAAGGCACAATGTGGTGGAAAATACCTTGAGTCGCAAGGAGGTAATTGCTTACATTACTCCATGGATTTCATTAACGGGTTTCCAAAGTTGCGTGAATTCAAGTCAATATTTGTGATAGTTGATCGATTTTCAAAGTATGCAGTGTTTATACCTGCATCAAATACTAGCTGCATCAATAATGTGGTGAAATACTTCGGGTTGTCGAAAGACATTATTAATGACAGAGATGGGTTCACAAGGAAATCTGGGTAGAACTCTTCCAACTCTTAGGTTCAGAGTTCAAATTCTCAACAGTAAATCATCTGCAGACTGATGGTCAGATGAAACGTGTGAATGCTTTGCTGGAAGAATACTTGAGGCATTTTGTCACAACTTCACAAAAGAATTAGGTGGATTTGCTTGATGCAACCCAATTCTGCTATAATCTACATCGGAGCTCATCAACCGAGTTGAGTCCTTTTGAAATAGCTACAAGACTACAGCCTAGGCTCCCCTTGAAGTAGCCAAGCAGCAGGTGGGACGAGCTAATCTAACAGCTCATCGCATGGCCAAGTCTAGGTAGGAGACATTTGATGAGGCTCGAGAAAGCTTAGAGAAAGTTATAAGGCAGATGAAAAAGTATGTAGATCAGCATTGGGGACTGTTAGAGTACCAAGTGGAGGACCGGGTGCTCTTAAAACTAACACCGCAAATGTGGAAGAAAATCAATAGCAAGGCGCAACGGAGAAGCCTCATACCAAGGTATGATGGCCCCTTTGAGATGATACAAATGGTGGGTAAAGTGGCATATAGGTTGAAGCTACCAAATCGATTGAAGCTTCATCCTACTTTCCATGTCAGCTTTTTAAAGCCATATCATGAGGATTTGGACAAAGAAAGGGTATAGAAGAAACAAGCTTCGTCGGTGGTGCTGAAACAGTTTGATCGAGAAGTTGAGAAGATTTTGAATCACATAACCATAGTAGCTAGTCGAAAGAATCGACGTACAGATTTCTTAGTACAATGGAAAGGAACAAGAGTCGATGAAGCTACATGGGAAAGGGATGTTACCTTGTGGCAATTTGAGGCAAAGGTGTAGGAATACCAACATAACAAGTTGACGTGGGCATTGACTTCAGCTAGTGGGGGTGGGTTTGTGAGCCCTTCCCAAACTTGGCTTGTCGAGATTATTTGTATGGCTCACATAGAGGGTGATACTTTGTTCTCATGTAAACATAGTTGGATGCAGTATGCTTAACTCTGAGTCAAATATAATGCATACATGTGCAAGCTGCACACACGTGCACCATGTTGCTGATCCTAGGCAAAGTGTTGAGCCGCGAGCCTCCGACACATGGCGGCGAAGAAGCTACATGGAAAGGTAAAAGGGTAATTAGGCAGACATTATGCCTATTGAGCACACATTGATGTATTCTCAAGAAAATCCTAAAAAGGCTTATAAAGCTCTTTAAGGGGGGGGAGTAGTCTCTCATCAACCAAGCAACAAGCTAAGACCAAGCCTTGGCACATCGGATGCTTCTAAGACGCACATACATAGGCGCCCAAACATGCATGTTGTTGACACGGAGCGTTGCCCAACACCCGTGCATGTGACATGGTGCATGCCTAGACATAAGAATCATATTTTTGGGCAGAGACAAACCTTAGTAGTGCATGAGTGCATGACAGTTACTAGTCTTGAAGGCATGGAGCCCAGACACGCCTCAGACACGCCTCAAGACATGGAACAATGTGGATTGGACCCTTGGTGGGATGCACAACATGGCATGAAGCCCGATGAGTGGAAAAGCACCGGAGCATTAATGGGGATCGAGGCCTTCTTCAAGCACAGCAGTCATACTGTTGGAAGGGGTGTGAAACGATTAGGCACGTCAAGGCTAGTTTTGAAAGGAGATTTGGAAGGAACAATCAGATGATCCAAAACTCCAGTAAGCATGTCCCTTAGGAAGAGTTGCATATGGTTGTACCTGCTAATAGACTATTCCATAAAAACCCTTGCCTTGTCCAAGCAAAGGGTTGGTTCATTTGTGTTGCTGTCTTTGTAAAAGAAGTCCTGAGTGGCTTGATGTAATATACGGTTTATGCTTGATCTTGTTGTTGGCACGGGGTTTGAAAAGGTGGTCTAAGACAAATCTTAGAACATCACACTAAGTCAATGATTCTGGATTCGAAGAAAAATAGTGTGGCCGACAAGGATGGTTGTTTTTGTTATATGATTGAAGGCCGATGCGGATAAGCTACGATTCATTCACCAACATGATTAACTGGACCATTTTAGCTCTGCTTTGAAAACAAATGAAGTTTGGAGAGAATATTTAAGCAATTAGTAGCTGCCTGATTCATGGGATTGGATAGATGATACTAAAACATAATACAAACTTGACACTCCTCAAGAAGAATGTTATAATTATAAAAGCAACGTCAATGTGGGTGATCACATCACCTAACACATGTATGTATGGGGGGACGATTTATTCATATAAACCCGGAATCAGCAACTATTCGTGACAAACCCCGCCACAGTGACCAGGGAATCTGCTTAGTATTTCAGCGTGCTTGCCCGCGTAGCTCATTCGGCCCCCGTGAGTTGCAATAAAGATAAGTGGGTCGCTATTGAAACTATATTTGAAACGTGGGTTATAAAATTTTTCGCACCCATCAAAATCACACATTTAGATTTAACGAGAGATCGGCGGCGTAATGGCCACATGGTGGTCAAGCCCGAAATACAAAAATCACGTATGAAAATCTGGCTCCCAATATTTTGCAATCGACTCTGATCGTAAAAGACCTGCAGTGCCGTGAAATATAAGATAGAATCGTCCGACATAATTTCATCGCGACTGTTTTTCTCAAAACCATGCATGCATATTTTACAAAAGATATTTACATATACAAAATGTCACATTTTAACTTTTACTACGTTTACTTTACACCTTATATTATATATAAATATAACACAGCGTCTAGGACAAAGGATCCTGGAAAGGTCTTTCAGCTTCAACACCTGCACCTGAAAAATTATTTTAAAAGCGAGCTTGTGAGCGAGCGAGGAACCGGTGAAGTCTTATAAGTTAAATGTTGTTATGCATTGTATGTACCTTCCAATATGAAAATATGTCTGAGAAATGGTAGTAAAAGCGTTTTATGAAAGCGAGTTTTTCTTGTAGAAAACCGTTACGAAAACTATCTTAAGCATTACGTTTTACAGTTACAGCTATTTACTAGCTGGCAGCGTTCTGGCTTGTTTACAATGGCAGCTTATTCGTGGTGGTTAATATCTTAAAATGCTATCTTGGAAATCAAGTACCAACCACGTGACCCATTTACGGAAATACCTTGGGCGTGATACCACGGAACCTTGGGCACGGCGTCGGTAGTGAGTATCGAACACTACGGCTAAGATGGTCCGGTGAACACGACGGGATCTCTATAAACATAATGGAACCTCGGAACCAAAATGCCGGTGATGGAGCGCCGAAGCCAAGCCAGCGCCATCAGCCCAGTATCTTAAGTCGTGTATTGTATATCTGAATATGCGGAGAGGCGACTCATATACAAATATATACTAGATATCTTGATTCTTGAGCCCGAGCGATATAGTTAATCTGTGTCATGCTTGCCATGCACAATGAATACGTCGGCCCAGGAAGCGAGCATCTGTCACATTTTTCTTAAGCAGGCTAAAAGCGTTTGCTTAAATCTTTTGAAATCCAAAAACTTTCTTGTGAGTATAACAAGTGGGAGGTAAAAAAATGTTTATAAATTTATATTTTGAAGCTTATTTCTATTTGTAATTTAAGCAACTCGTTTTAGAAAAGGATTTTAGTACTCACCTTTTTCTCGACTAATTTCTTTCGATTCAATCGTGGCTACAGATTATCGTCGGATACTCAAATCGCCTACCTGATCCATCTGGTACGAAAATGCCTGATTCGACGTTTTTAGCAGTAAAGCATGCGCGAGAACTTTGACGGCTATATCGAGACGAAGCTTTGATTACAACAGCTTTACGTCTTGGTCGAATTCGATAAGGGCATCGATAATATGATGTGAAATTGACAAAAATATGCTTCTGGCATTCATCTTGCAGCATCAAAAACTATGTTTTAGCAAACTTTTATTAAAGGGAGCTTTTCGTAGAGTCTAACTTAATGAAAACATTTAAATAATTATAAAAGCTATCATTACAATCTGAAATTTCAATGCGAAGCGTAGTCAGAGGAGTGGCAAAACTGTCTGAACAGGTCCCAATTCTAAAATTCTAAACTGGAGTCTAAAAATTTTAGGATGAGTTTCACGATCTTTCAGCTGACTCTATAAAAAATTTAGTGAAGTCATTCACATGCTTGCAGGAACGAAATATCTAGTAGGAAGAATTTACCTGCGCTTTAAGTTTAATAATTTAAGATATTAGTACGCATCTTAATTTCGTCGCGATATCTGCGACTTTGCGCCTATTTCAGAGTAATCTATGGTCAGATTTAGTAAATGCGAGAAAACGAGAAGAAAATATGTAAATAAAAGCACTCTCTGCAGATGGCTCAGCGGCCGAGTACGTGCTCTTGTTTTGATTTTATCATATCTTTTTATAATTATTTTTTTATATCGATTTATTTAACCCCGTTCGGGTTCGTTCTACGTAGAAAATTTTTTATTCTTTTCGGTTGATTATTTTTAAATGAGCTTTAAGCTGGCCATTTTCTTGAGATTTTTGTAAAAATCCGTCGCATAAAGTATTTGTGATTTATCGGCGCAAGAAATTAGGTAAAATATTATGATTGTACCGAATTGACGAAGCTTACGGGTCGTACAGATTCGCGAGCCGAATTTAACGGTCGCGATCAGTTTCGATTAAATACAGATATCTGAAAAGGGTACTACAGAACGCGAAGGCAGTTATGATAATTTATTATTATTATTATCTTTTAAAATTCGTAATTGGAATTTCGCCTACCTTCGCTAACTGCAAAAGTCTGTGAGTGTTGAAAGCTTTTTATAATTTATTGCCTTAAAGCAATTTCAAAATTATTATGTGTATTAAAATAATTAAGAGGCCTTTGAGTGCTGTCTGATTCTACTTATGCATCGCCCCTCTCGGGACGGGCGTTACAATTCGAGTCAAAGTAAAGGCGCAACATTTACTCTCTTCCATTTCTTGGCTTTCCCCTACCAAACATCAATGCTTGTTCCCAAACTTTCCATGCTTCCCGAACTTTCCATGCTTCCCGAACTTGCCACCATGGTGCTTAAACTTTCCATGACCATGGCTCCCTCCGTCAAAGCCGTGTCCTCCACCGCCACTGTTACTGCCATGAAGGAGGTGGTGGGCGCCATAAGCAGCGGCAGTAGCAGCTGCCCCCCCAGCTAGCATTGTCCCCATGCCTCCATGCCCTGAACATCCGCAACAAAGGATTCAAACAACTTGCAGAATACAAACCCCACGTATAATTGAAACAACAACTACTTACTTGCTCAACCAATAAGGTCTAGGAAAACCAGCATGACTCCAAATCATCAGATTTTATTTGAACGTGCACAATGGTTGGTAACTTGGAAATTAAGAGGGAACTCAAAACTAAGGGGCTTGTTTGGTTCCTTCCTGTTTTTTAAAACAGTTTTTCAGAACATAGAAAACACCATTTTGGTGTTTTCTAAAACCTGTTCTTGTAATCTGAATTTAGTGTTTTCTATGTTCTAGGAATCGATTGTGTTCTCCTTGTTGTCTTTGTTTTTTAGAATAGAAAACAGTTTTCAAAAACTGTGACCAAAACATGCCCTAATTGCCTATGGTTGGCAATGTGCATTGCATGAATCATGCCAAACAAACATGCCAGACATGTTCATTGGATAATACCTCAAACATGTATAATATCAGCCCAAAAAGAACTTGGAAAGAAAGTACAATTTGTACGGAATTTGCCTCCCCAGGAAAACTTTTTTTTCGATGGGTGGAACATCACAAAAACAAGAAGCAGAATCATACCTGAATGAGGAGCTGATGGACCGGGATAAGCAGCTGGTGGGTATTGACCAGGAGGATATCCAGCCGGCGGATAGCCTTGTGGAGGATAGCCACCACCATGTGAAGGGTATCCTTGTGGTGGATAGCCACCAGCTTGTGGAGGGTATCCTTGTGGTGGATAACCCTGTGGAGGGTATCCCCCGTGTTGAGGGTACTGACCAGGAGGATATCCAGAAGCACCATGGCCACCAGAAGCACCATGGCCACCAAGAGCACCATGAGCCAGTTGCGAAAAGAGTCCTTTGTCAGACTCATCGTAATGCTTATCATGCGAATCCTTGCCACCTCCCATTTTCTTTTCTTTTTTTTGTACTGCAAAACAAGGAAAACAAGCCAAAACCTAGTAGAGTCACATGCGCTCGATTGATGGCGATTCAAAAGTTTAAAAAGGCGAGAGCAAATCCGATCAGGGGAGGATCCCAAGTTCAAGTCCCAATTGGGACATTGTAACAAGTGTTTAGTTGTAAAAAAAATGAGCCTATTAGATGAAGACAAATTTGTCTAGTATCCATGCCAAGAAAAAAATATAATCACCTCTGTCCACATGCATATGCACAAAATTGCTAATGAACCCATCCAAAACTACTAATGAATGAACCCCATTTGACTTTTAGCAGTGAATATATCATTCAATACATAGAAAAGTCAGTCTTAAAAACAAAAATCAAAGGTAGTCTCTTGCACAGCCTGCAAAAATACACATTGTACACAAAGTTGTCCTCCTCTCAAAATGTTCATTATACAATGTTAGATATTTTTCTCCCAAAATAAAAGGATGTCTAGTTACCAGCCAAGCAGTGCTTAGAAGTTGAGACTCCACCTTTTCGCATTCTTCTCTAAAGAAAGCCGAGCTCTTTGGCTCCGCTTTTGGTTGGGTTTTGCCAACCAAGAAAGAATGGGCCAAATTCATTCTTCGGGCAAAGAATGAAGAAAGAACACTAGTTGGAGCACACTACAAACTAGCATTTAAATTCTCGACTAAGGTGGTGTTTGTTTTTTTTACTTAATGCTAAATAAAACTTTTGTTCGGAATAGTGCTTAATATGATTAAGTAATTAGTCGTTTGTTTTTTCTAAAAAGAAAATCAATCTTTTAATTTTTATCTAAATTTTGAGACAAATTTTTTTAAATAAAAATTTAAAAACATATATGTTTTTATTTAATTAGCGTAGGAACGGATAAGCGAAAGTTTCAATTAGATTATAAAGAATATGATTTTTCTTATATTATAATATCTAGTTTTTTCTTAATAGAAAAAAAAACATTCAAAAAAGGCTTTAAGAAAAAGCTAAAAATCCAAATATTATGGCATTTTCTATTCAGCAAAAAGTTTAAAAAATTCAGCAATAAACCATGAAAAAGTTAAAAAACAAACAAGCGTCATCTAATTGTATTGACTGAGCATATTAATATCTAACAGAATGGATTCAATGCAAACACTGTTCGTATACAAATTTGGAGTGCTGTTAAACTAGGTTGATCCAGAAGAAGCATTTTGCCCGCACCTGATTATGGAGGTTTTGGTTGGATTAAGAGATATCAGTTTACACACAAATTAATTGGGAACAATACATTGGCATAGATTAGAAACCTAAAACAGCAGATAAAATTCATGTAATTTCATATGGTATGAAACTGGATGCAAGACACCCCAACCAAATGGGACCAAAGAGACACATATAATGAGAGATCTGGGATTGCCCCCACCGAAATCACCAGTCACCATTACAGTTGCTTACCATCTTAACACAATGAATTTATGAAACCATTAACATTAAGGGTAAAGCAACGAATAATAATTGAAGCTCTAATTTGACATTGTCTTTGTAAATTTGAGGATTCTCAAATCACATCCTAATAATGCACTGCGTAATCTTGATTTAGCCTGATCGTGAAATACAGAACTACACAAAGTATCACTGATATATGATATACTTTAAAATAACTATACTCTATTATTAAATGACAAATATCCTAGTGTCAACTGTATACACTTTAAACAACGAGATTTTTATTAACATCATTTATTATGCTATATTTGTTCTCAAACACACTGGTATGATCAGACAGTATTAGAGATTTTGATGAATGAAAGAATGATCGAATGATGTCCTGACTACACTGTAATCATCAACAGAACACAGATAAGAGAGGTTAATTCATATGAGATTGTACAGATATATGTACGGATTCAGCAAATAGTTATTAGTAGATCAAAAATGAAAAAGATCAGAATACAAAGTCAACCCATAATAAAATGAAAGAGAATCAAGAAAGAGAGAAAGGAGGAGGAAGAGAGAGAGAGAGGGTTTCACTGCTTCACCAGTCGGAGCGCTGATTTTCCTGTGACATGAATAATTGAAAGAAGAGGAATGGATGAAGAAGAGAGGCGCTTTAGACCTATAATAAACAAAATGGTTCGCAGAGCATAGATGCGGAGAAAGTGAAACGCTTTCTATAGGACGCGTTCCAAAATGGTGAGGACACGGGACCGGTCAACGTCAAACACTTGTGAAAAAGTTAAGACCTCTTATCCTCAGTATATTCGCCCATCTTTTTTTTGTTTCTTCCATTTCCTTTCTCTCATTTCCTCAGTACTTTTTCTTTTGCACTTTGCTTCCCAAAGCACTTTGAATAACCTTTTCTATTCCGAAAGGGATTTGATTTTTTTATTTTTTTATTTTCATTTTTTACTTCTCTCTCACCCATTCATTCTGTGCAAATTACGATTATTGCATGTTCGCGTCAATGCCTGGGATCCTTCCAACCTTTCTCTATTTACTATTATACTATTTTTTTTTTTTTTCTTACTGACAGTGATACAGTAACCCGCCAGTATTTCATTCTACAAATTAAAGAGCTACTGAGATCATAGTTACGTCCATGCCCTTCCATAATGTACTCGAATAGCGCCAAACTGAATGTTTTAACATGGATTGAAGAATGCTGCTGCCCCACACACCCGCCAACAAACCACATATCCCATGCAAACAAATAAAAGATTTAGACATTCCCAGCACGCCCTATTCATTCAATCAAGCCCTATTATAAAGGCAAGCAGAACAGAAACAAACCAAGTTTCACTGCTCCCCATATGAAGGAGGATTACCCAAATAAACCTTTCGACCAATCCATCGCAAAACTAGATGGCCGAGTATAATGAGGAAACCCATCTCTCCAGCGAAGCAACCCCCTTTAATCATCGCCCAACAATACGACATTCATTATAATACAAGGGCCGCCTAACACTAAAAGGTACGCTAATACTAAGAATTCAATATCTTCTCTTTTTCAAAGACTGCGACATGTAGTGATCGAATGCAAGGATGTTCTCGCCACTTTCTTTTCTTGCTTTGTAGGGAATTTCAAGTTATCCAAAGCCTCAGATCAAAGATTGGCAGCATCCACCTCACTTAAACGGTTCTAAGATTCAGTTTCTGGGCCAATAGCCTTGGTCCAACCTAACTACCTAACACGCCCAAATTCTTGGCTTCCGCTGAAAAAGCAGTACTCACAATGGCGCCGCCTCGCGTAACGAGCTAATTCCTCTGAGCAAACATAATCCATTCTCTGCCACTGTTTTGTATCAACGAATACAAAGCTATGAGTAACACTAATCCACTGAGACACTGAATCCACTGTGATATGAGCAAAGAAACCCCTTAGACTATGGAAACGATGCAAGCTCAATACAAACTATGGAAGGGGCTTCATCTCGCCAACTGGCCCCGGGTCAAGAACTGAGCAGCCTTACCAGTGTGATACAACATCAACAAGAGACACTGAAACCCAAAGGAAGGCTATAACCTCCTCCCGCTTAAGAACCACTCGTCGCGACATTCCCGAGGCATCGGGCGGCGTAGCCCAGTCAAGGCGAGGGGGCATGACCACCGTCGTCCCACTCGAGTGGGGAAACGGGCCATGCCCAGGAGGCGCCTCAGGGACGAGCGCAATCACCTCGCCTAGGAAGCAGGAATGGGGCCGTGGAGCAAAGAGGTTCAAAACCTTCAACAAGAGCTCATCCGCAAAGAATGCAGCACAGCGGCGCCCCCATACTATGGATAGTCCCAAAAAGAAACTACCTTCACAAATGGCGCCACGATTTTCCCCTTCCAACGAAATTCGTAATGCTCCTCAGAAACATTCGATGGAATCAACGATCCCGCTCGTATCACCCCAATACTTCACAAAACCCGATGGAGTCGTACGGTATCGTGGACCTCAGGCGGTGGCATTCGCCACTACGCTCACAAAGGGCCGGCCTTGGCCCGGTTCAATGTAATTCCTCATCTATCTCGGCTATCTGTGGAACTAGCTGCTATGTCTGCCTCCTCTAATTTCCATCGGAGCTGTGGAGGTACGTGTAAAGTCGAGCTACCATCCATTGACCATCAAACAAGGATCGCAGGAAAGTTTGAAATCACATGTACAAAGATCCCACCACGAGTCCCCCGAAGATATCGCACCCGACTAAAAATTCGGGCCTGGGTCACTGCATTTCTATCATGGTTCGTCCACAACAAAAGGACCCGATGTTCTTATCCTCAAGAACCCTCGCTACATGGCTTCTGTGGTCCTCGCCAAAGCAGTGCAGACATAAACTAGCGGCAGGCCTCCTCATATCAAAGTATAGAAGGAGAGCCCTCCGCCCCGCAAAGAAAAAGGATCGACGCATGCACTCACCAGGCGGAGCCCTAAGAGACAAGACGACCAAAGGAAATCCCTGTGCCAGGATTCGGGAGCGATCCCCTTGCAAGGCTGGAGTCTCGAGACCGTCCGGGGCCCACCGCAAACCGGCGGACTGATTAAGAGCCGCCCACACACACCTACCCACTAACGGCCTCGCATCACAAGTCCCTGATTTAGGTGCGAAAAGAGTACTCCCGAGATGGTCGATTTGTGATGAATGATCTCGCGATGGTGAGCACATCGCACATTGGCGTAGTTCCATGTGGGGACTATGGACATCATACTTAATAACCGTATACAACTAAGAAGAGAAATAGAATATTTGACGCAGATGCGATCTTCTTTGGCAAGCTTCATATCTCCAGGAACTAAGCTCGGGAACAAACCCAAAGCTGTGCCCAAACCATGACCCAAGCCGGCCAAGAAATTCGCCATCTCGACAGTAACTGCTCAAGACCAACAAATTCTAGAGAAATCTATGGATCTCAGTGAGGATTTCATTGAGGAGGAGAATCTGGGCCATTTAAAAGCCCACCTGGCGCAGCATAAGATCGCCAGATTAATGGGAAATACAAGCACCATCTAAATCGCCGCGACCACACTACCATCACGCTCGACTCAGATCTGAAGGTGCCAAAGACCTGGCTGACGACTACCGTAGTCCGCGCACTGGTGCGGGCCACACCCACAGCTCACCGGGTTTTTAATTGATAATGGAGTTCGACTGACACCATTCAAGGCCTACCGACAAGACGGGTACTGGAAGAGAAAAGCTAGATCCCGTCGCCACACATCCGCTGAGAGATTTTCAGAGAGTAGTGTACTACCGCTGGGCCTGATTCAACCGGTGCCGACCCCTCGGAGAACCCCCCGTGCAATGACGACAAAGAAGGTCTTATAGCCGGACGCCCACAAATTTCTTATAACATAGTCAAGCAAAGACCCTCCCTCAAGCAATAAAAAGCCATCCCCTGAAGATATCACATGATAATCAAATTCCTGACGCTGAACGGAGTCTGGACGGTCCGAGAAATCGGGCTGGTGGCCGAGTGTTTATACAAATTATTAAAACAAAAGCGGTCGACCACAATGAATCGCCGACGAGTTTCATGATGCGACGAGGTGCTCACCGACCCGAGCCTCGTAAGAACTAATCAGGCTACCGGATGACGAATTCAACATCTTGCTACACTCCGATCTAACCATGGAAGATCCAGTCTCCGCCCGCCCTTCAGACAAAAACATCACTGTGCATGCAGCACTGACATGGAGGAATCGACCCCTACAATGATCACTCACTGACACCAACCTCCTTTAAACCTGGCCGCAGTGTCGCCCGCACAAGCCTTCGCCCGTAGGCCAGTGCGCCACTCAATGAGAGGTCGCAAAGCCCTCCACCAGCCATAAGAGAGGCTGAACCCCCGAAAGGGCTTAGCTTAACGCTGTACTTCACAAGAAAGCCAATGTGGCAAATGGCGACTCAAGATCGACTTCACCCATATAAACAAAGCACGTCTCATGACGCCTTCCCTTCCGCTCAGATCGACCCATCGTGGATGCACCAGGCAATTAACTTAGTTCATGGATGCATTTTCCTGGGCCACAACCAGATCGCACGGACCCCTATGGACTGTGAAAGACTGTCATTACCGCACAAGGATCCCATCGTTATCTGCACGTCATGACCTCAAGAATGTAGGAGCAACCTAACAGACTAGCGAACCCGATGTTCCTGCTGCATTGGTGCAACAATGGAGGTATACATAGACGGCGTCAGTGAAGTCCACTAAGTCCGATCTCCATATCAACGCATCCTCCGAGGCATCCCAGATCCAGGAATTATAATATGAAGCCGAACCCACCTTAACAAGAGATTCTATGTGTCTGGCACCTTCTAGCTCATGCTGAACCACAGTAAACTGGTGCTGAATCCACAAAAACAAGCATTGTTCGACATGCCACGCTTCGCTCTGTGAATAAAGGAGGTCCAAATGCACGATTTAGAAGGGTTGGTAAATTTCTGTCGCTTTATCCGCAGTTAGTGACAAATGCCAAATTTTCTTCCAAGTTCGAGGAAAGCCTTTCAAGGGGGACAAAATGAAGAAGCATTCACTAAGATTAAAAACATACCAGTTCTCCTCCCATTCTAGTAAGTCCCGCTGAAGGAGAACTCTCATACTTTGTACTTAGCGCATCGTATTTCTCAAAACCAAAGACTCGTCGTAGACAAAGAGCGAGTCCAAGACCCAGCTTTACTCAAGCAATGAGCCTTTGAGAGGAGCCGGAGGGAGAGGTACTCCGGGAGAATGGAAAAGTTGATACTAGCACCGGTGACTGACAAAATTAAGTCTGGCCTCTATTTCCAAAAGCCTCCGCACCATAGAAGTCCCAACCTGAAAACACCCAATGAAGTGTGTATTACACAAACCGTGGTCTCCTAAGGTCACAAAGCATCAATGAGCTAAGCGAAGTTTGACACCGTGTACAAGCCGAAACTCCGCGATAAAGGGATTGTGTCCTAGTCGACTCACATGGAATTCACTCCGGATAGAGCTTGTCGAGCCCACACGGGCCAGAGGACGACCTCCCATATGGAAACTTCAGATCGAGCCTCAAACGCACGTGGGAGCTGAAAGGTGCTTAATCCTCACCTCACTAGAAGGATAGACATTGAACACGCACTCAGTTTGGGTTCCATAGCCCAACAACGAAGGTTTGTATGAGGTCATTATGGCAAATTCTCAACCTCGCCCACTCATTGGGAGGCCTCCCACCGCCTGAGGTCCACAAAGGACTCCCAACTCGGTGGTCGCAAGATCAAGATACATACGAGGCCAAAAGTGGACGATGGTTCTATATCTCCAAAAGGTCCGATTCGCCAAAATGCTCAGATTGGTCTCGTCACATCCCCGCAATCGCAGAATACCCAGCCGACGCCTTTGGCAAAACTAGCCACGGCCTTGCAAGAAGATCCCCTGCCGGTCAACGACTGTCAATACCCAGCGTAACCTCTATCGACTTCTTACAAGATGGGGCGTCGCCCCTTAAGATCAATGGGCTTAACCTGGATTGACCCTATTCGGGATTATATTAATGACGGAACCCTACCGCACGACCCGGAAGAAGCTTTTCAAGGCTAAGATAAGAGTAAGGTCTTCTGTGTTTACCAATCACAAGGTAGCCTCTACAAAGCCAGGATTCTTCACACCTTCCCAAATGCATAGCGAGAAGACACCGAGTATGTACTAAGGGAAGTACACGAAGGCATATGCGGAAATCATATCTGGAGCCCAAATCGCGTTAGCAGAAAAGTTTCAGGCAGGATACCACGGGCCTAATGATACTTGGTAAAGACGCACTCGACCTAGTCAAAGACGCATCCGCTGTGAACACGCTAAAATATCACGCCTCCCGGGCCGAGCCCTAACATCAATCACCGTGCCCGGGCCCTTCCACAGTCGGGGCTGGACATATCAATTTTGCCCATCGGGTAAGGGCCACTGTAAATTTATAATCGGCTGCAGTGATTATTTCACCCAAGCTGCCGAGGCCGAGCCTAGCCACGACATGTGTAACGTAAGATACGCGTAACTTTGTGTGGCGAGCCATCATATGCGGTGTTCGTATCCCAAGAGCCCGGTATCGAGTAATGGAAAATGGGTCGACAACACCAAATTTGTGGATTTTTGTGTCGAGCTCTAATTAAAATTATTACTGTCACCGGGAAGACACCTCAAGAATCAAAACTACAGTCAAGTCACCATCAACCTCTTAAATGCCTAAAGACCAAGCTAGAAGATCTAGCAGTTAAATATAACACCCGTCACTGTCGCCCGGGCAGACTTACACGTGGTCACGCAAACTGAGGTCCCCGATTCTACCCAAACGGGTGGCATGTAAGGTGATCCCCCTGGCCGGTATCGAATAAAATCTCCAGAGTCGAAGCTAAGACTGGAGGAACAAATGACGAGGCCTCGCGCCTCAACGTGGAACTCCCTGATGAAAACGCGAACAGTTCAACAAATAAGACTGTAAGAGTATCATCAAAGGAAGACAAATGTGTACTACAAACTGGTGAGTCAAGCCCAGGTTACATACCTGGGGATTTGTCTTAAAAAGCTTTTGCCGCCATGGAAGAATCCAACGACGGGAAACTGTAGTCCCAATCCAAGTAGTCCCATGATGACAACCCAGCCGACTGTGTAATTACGAGTCTAAACAGAGGAGGGAAAATCTTACAACATACATGGAATGCGGAGCACCAAGCGTTTTTTACAAGAGGGCACGGCCAGGCTAAAACCCATCAATTCTATGTGATGAGTCTGGGCACACGCGGCAATGTGAGCATCAAAACAACTGACATATCAGCTCATACACAATGAGAAAATTCAAGTCTCTCTTTATTCCAAATGAATCATATTCTATATAATCAAGTGTGTCCTTGATTACATCTTGAAAACACCTCAAGACAAGCAATTGCGTTAAAAAAAAAAAAAAAAAAAAAGAGAGACAAAGGAGAAAGACAGACAAAGAAAAGAGGCGTGATAGTAAAAAAGAAAAGAGTGAAAAGACGGAGACAAAGGAGAAAGACAGACAAAGAAAAGAGGGTGTGATAAGGAGAAAAGAAAAGAGGGAAGAGACAGACACATGACAAGAAGATAAAGAAAACAGAGAGAGCAACAAAGAAAAGATGCGCCCACCCCTCCGACGCACCCCCCAAATCGAAAGCCAGTGAACATGACCCTACAAAGGAGACCAGGAAACACAACTCCCACGCATGAAGACCCGTAGTTATCGATCCAAAGCATGTCAGAGGAACTCCGTGAAGGCACTCCTAACGTCGAGCATCCATCCCAGCGAATCTTTATCTAATAATCGTGAAAGCAGACTTCAAAAGATAAGATATGAGGGCACAGTAGCCACGATATTTATGGCGAGGTCAAAGCTATTTAAAATTGTAATGCCAATTGCTCCAAATTTCCATAAATCAAGATTAATGACGGCTTCGCCTCGAGGACATGCGAGGCGTCAACACCAAAGCTCTCACATACTTAAAATCATGCGAGGCGTTTCAGTTCACCAAAGCCCTTCGCACACTGAAAGTCACGCATAACGTGTCGGCTCACTTTGACGAGCTCCTCTACTCACACAAACAACACCACCCCGCCAAGAGCTATCCTGCCTCCGCAGATCGCCACTCCGGGTCAACGCCATAGCTACGGGCCAGGAGCCCGGGCCTGCTCACTTCGACGAGCTCCTCTACTCAGACAAAGCCACGCCGCTCAAGAGTCGATCAATGCACGCCAATTTCTGGCCAACGCCACTAAGGCCACAAATGGCAGAGCCCACTTGCTCACTTCGACGAGCTCTACTCAAGAGACAGCCACGCCTCAAGAGTCGATCAGCCAGTTAAGCATCGCCACTTCTGGCTTGAACGCCACTCGCTAGCTACGCCGCCAGAGCCCAGCCAGTTTCACTTCGACGAAAGCTCTCTTACTTATCAGCCACGCTACCTCAAGAGTCGACTCAAATCTGTCACACGCCACTCGGTCAACGCCCACCAGAAGCTACACGCTGTGAGCCCGCTTGCTCACTTCGACGAGCTCCTCTATCAAGACAGCCACGCCTCAAGAGTCGACCACCAGCTACATCGCCATTCTGGGCTTGAACGCCACCACACATAAATACGTGAGCCCGGGGCTTGCTCACTTCGACGAGCCTCTACCGCGACAGCCACGCCGCTCAAGAGTCGACCACCAGTTACATCGCCAACGCTTGAACGCCACCATATTACGTCAGATCCTGGGGCTGTTCACTTGACAAGCCCTTCACGCACCCATAGACTGCCCATCCTGTCATCTATATTGGCTGCGCCGTCCCCAACCTGACCATTGAGCTCCTACTTATTCATTGATTTACTTCCTCACTTAATTCGTGAATACGCCTTTTCCATTTAATTCACAGATACGATGATATAACTCATCAACTGTAATGATTTGTGCCTCACGACCATATGATTTAGCCCTTCACAGACTCCGCATTAAACTGCTCCATCTTACCATCTCATATCGACAAGGTCTCGGCCCCTCAACCTCGTAATTTAACAGCCCCTACGTTATTCATACTTGACTGCTCCTTCACTTAATCATTGATTTAGCTCCTTCCTACACTATATCGACGGTAGGCTCATCCATCAACCCAGAATGATCAGCCCCAACATTCAGAGCGCGGATCGTTCCACCCACTGCATTTACCTGCCCATCTTACCATTCATATCGACAAGGCCTGGCCCTCGATCCAACACTGGCCCTTACGTTATCATGAGCGACGAGCCTTCGCACAAGGCCCGTGACAGAGACGCAAGCTCCTTCCTACAATTCATAATTCCACGAGGCTCATCCATCAACTCGAATGACGAGTCTTACTATTCCAACACTGTTCTTCAGCCAGACTCTGTAACACCAAATTCCATCTACTATCGATGGCATGTCACCCCCAAACCGTAATGACAGAGTTCTATTCATTAGTGATTTAGCCCTTCTCACTACGCTCCCATGGCGTTCTTCATAAAATTCATAGCCGACGTAGGCTCGCCCTCAACTCGTATGGACGAGCCTTTACTATTCACACAAGATTCCAGCTCCTTCACGCACCCACAGACACCCATCTGCACCATTCATACTTCCACAAGACTCGTCCCTCAACTCTAATGACTTTGGAGTCTCATTATTCTTGGCGTTGACTATCTTTCACGCGCTCCTCCGCATTACTCGCCCCCTTCCTACTAATTCAGAGGCTGGATAAGGCTCGGTCCCTCAACTCGTAATGACGAGCCCCTACTATTCATGCCAAAGTGATTTAGCCCTCTTCACTGCGCCACACGGCTCCTTCCCACAACTGAGATTTGACAATGCCCGCCTCAGAACTAATGACGAGTCTCTACTATTCATATGGATTTAGCCCTTCAATATGGGCCTGCACAGACGGGCTCTTCCTACACTATCACTAGGTCTGTCTTCACCCCATGACCAGCCCCACTCATCTGATATCGCCGACGAGCCCTTCACCCAAACCCAAAATCTGGTCTGGGCTCCAACTTATATACTGACTGTCTTTGTAATCAAATCGACAGACGACTCTTCCTATTATTTGATTGACGAGCCCTTCCCCGCGCCTGCATGCACTCCAGCCCCCTCCCCAAGCAATCCTATTTCCAATGAGCTCTCCTCAATCCGTAGGGACGAGCCTCTCACTATTCACTTTGGCGAGCCTCATAACATCTCAACCCATCTTGCCCATCCTACAACACACACGAGTTCTGCTGCTCAAATGAGACACGAGCTCTTATTATTTATACGGGCGCGTAGTTTCTACAATAGCTCACCCAAAATCTCCCTTCAACACATCGCGGTCAGCTCTACTCAACCCCAACACGCTGACGAGCCGACACCATGGTCAAGATAGCCACCGCCCACACGACAATTCACACAAAATAATAACACTTCATCACACAATTATGGCCACAAACAACCACGAGTCAATCAACAACTAGAATATGGAAACCGGTTTACTAAACAAGATAGCATGTAAAATTTCTGGACATAGCCTAAATGGTCGAGACCTTCAAACTGTTTACACAACGAAAAAGAAAGAGATCCAAATAGAACACAAAGTTTCTAAAAGGAATAATAGCGCGTTATTACGGTATCGTGCCCCCAGCCCAACAAAGGCAAAGGAGAGGTCGACATCGTGAAAGCATAAATGAGTCCAAGAATTTAGGTACCTTACTAATGAAGAATGAGAAGGGATCTTCGCAGAGTAATGTACTCCCTGAATACCGTATCGGCATGACCCCGCACCTCGCCGTACCGAGGCCGCTGAAATCCGGACTCAGACGCTCGAACGGCCTTCCGCTGAAAGCGAGCCACCCAGGCTTCACTTAGCACCAAATCATCCCCGCAATTGTTTGATAACCTCGCCCCTCTTCCGAGCAACCATGCGACTTCGTCACAAAGATCCAATCATTGATATTCATCGCCAATTGCCTCTGATAAATTTGATAATGAAGACTCCACGAACAGCGCCTCCAATCTCAACACCTACCCCGAAGCCTCGCCGCGGCCAAGCAATTTCGAAATATTTCTCAAACAAATCACCAGAACCTCAACGCAGCTCCACCATGATCCCACGTGACGCCTCTCGAGGTGATGCGAGTTCCCAAACATCAGTTTATTCGTGACAGATCTCAACCTCCCGAAGTCTCGACCAACTCACCACACCAGAGTCATCCCTGAACCCCTCCCAAGATCACCCTCGGGTTTCTTCGCCAACCATTCTGACCCCGTTCTTCTTATTTCACCGAGTACGAAATACGAAGTGTGCTTTGAGATCAGACTTAAGCGCCTATTTCTTCAACAAATGTCGCATTGCTCGCAACTCGACCGCCGTATAGAGGCTAATTTTCATTATAAATCCACACTTCACACAGCGATTTAGCTGAATCTATCACTGAAATTTTCAATGGTATGCTCATATCGATCATGCATATAAACAAAGACGTAACAAGCATGTGGGAATAAATTACACCATGATTTACCGAAGTAATCCCCCTAAAAGACAACGCCTAAAGCTTTCCATCAACCTGCAAATTCAACTCAACAACAATTGAGAATGGATGAAGATCACTGTTTGCAAATTTGATTAGAGAGTTGCAAAAGAATTCCTCTGATCACCATTTTTGCTTATTTTTCATTCCGCTATCCTCTGAGGAGGTGACTGGCAATGTTGGTCAAGGCTTGATTCCATAACAAAGAGCAGGTGCATCAATGGGCAGGCAATGCTTGTAAATTTGAGTGACCCTTGCCTTGACGTAGACAGCCAGTATAGAAAGACAGAAGGCTCAGCTGGGCGACGACTTCGCCTCCGCCGTGGACAGAGAAGAGGGGGACACCCGCATTCCTCGAGCCCCGGCCGGGCGCAACGCCTCCGGCCCGCAACGAGAAGGGGCGAGACACTCAACTTCGAACCTTGGTCTGAACCCACATCTTCGTAGGAGTCCAGCCTTTTTCTTCACACCGGGCTCGGCAGACGCCTCCCAAATGAACTAAAATCTCTCCCCTGGTAGGAGTGGCAGCAGTAGGCCCAAAGGAAAAAACTCCAAGGGTAGAAAGAGGCGGGGGCCTCAAAACAGTAGAACGTGCAGGCAACAAATTAGAGGAACTAGGAATGTTCGACTTTATCAACCCTCGCAGATAGAACGCGCATTCCTCCTAACGCTTGAGCCACAAAGATCTCTCGTCACGAGGTCAAGACGAAGCATCCGAAGCATAAGGAAAGCTTAAGGTCGGGCATTCGACTGCCTTTAGACAAACTAAACCGCAACAAACACTCACGCATAGTTATCAGGGCGCCCACGCCCCGGCACACCCAGTATCATCCCCGCCACTGGTGAGCGCACCTCCCGCTGGTCCACTAACGGTAACATCGCCTTTCCGCCATGACCGGCGTTAATGAAAGGTCCCAGATCACCAGAGAGACCTGCAAACGTCTGAAAATAAATAAAACCTCCAGAAAGAAACATCGATCCCAAAGACTTATAACAGAAACATCGGGACGCCAAACCCTCCGTTCAAAAGACCAATAAACCAATCTAAATGTTCAAACCATCGGTTTAACCAAGGCGGATGTTGAATGTTAAATTAACCCTTTATGATGGATGCAAAGGTGTCCGGCGTCTTTTTATTAAAAGCAACTTCAAAGCGGCACTATACCAAAGCACCCGAGGCTGGGTGGTAAAAGGTCAAACATCCGGACCATATCTCGACACCGTGGAGAATGAATTTCAAAGCAGACCATACGAATACGACCAAACCACCAATCCCTTAGCGGTACGCCTAACGCGCTGTCCTCGGAGAGTCCAACTTCGGTATATCGATCGCGTTTATCTCTTACCCATCGGTAAAGGAAAGCTCGTGTTGTGGTCGAGGCCAAACTGACTGCCAAAACAACTAACCCACCACGTGACTGCATCAACGTAAGAGTCATCACGATACGCAAAGAAGAAGAACGATTTGGACCCATGACGTAAGCAAACAGTATAAACGAAATCCAGACGACCAACCCTAGAGCCCGTCTCTCAGATCAATCGAAAAGAAACACGACAGACGGGATCATACCCAGGAATGAGAGGAAAACGCGTAAAAGGACCCAACACTCAAACAAATGTGAGAAAAATCTTAATCGAACACAAGAACGCCAAGAAATATAAAGACAAAAGGGAAGTTATGAGGGCCAAAGGAAGCCTGAATCGAAGGTCGACAAGAAACAAGGGAAAACAAAGGGAGTATGAAACAAACGCCGAAACCCAAGAGCCATCATTAACGCGACCACCGGTATGACGGCGTCAGCAATTAATCCACATCCGCGCACGGAAATAACAACTGCCACAGATTAATCACAAAATTTCAGCTCACTTTAAATTATACACAAGGGCCGGGGGCAACCGATAGATATTAATCGGCTGCATTTCATTCACAAATTAAAGAGCGTGCGGTGAGGGACCGCGTTGTACGTCCATGTCCTTCCATAATGTACCGAACAAAGGCCCAAATTGTTAGGCCCGTAATATGGATTTGAAGAATGTGAAGGCTCCATACACTCGGGCCGCTAAAACCATTCTTTACAAATAACACAAGATGTAATATTCCAGCACGTCCACCCGGCCCAAATCAAACCTATTATGTGTTGAAGTGAAAAGCAAATAAGACCGTTAGTTGGATACCCCCACACAAGGAAGGAGGGATTACTCCAAATAAACTCCTTTACTAATCCACAAAGCAAATCTAAGGTCGACTACATGAGGAAACCCATCTCCTAGCGGTGTTGAACCCCTAATCATCGTCCAAACTGGATGAATATCCAGTATAAATACAAGGCCGCTCCAACACTAAAAGGTACGCCTAATACTCAAGCAATCAACATTCTTTTTCTCGTAAAGAACTGACTTAGGCATCGGAGCCACGATCCCGCAAGCCCTCACCACTCTCTTTCTCGGTTCTTCTCAGAAACTGGCCATCCAGCCCCCCAGAGGATCAAACATTGCAATAATCCTACCCTCACTCTAAACGGTTCGGGCATCCTTCAGTCGGCTCTCAAGAGCCTCGTCCAACCTAACGACCCAACACGCCCACTTCATTCCATGAAAAGTGCATCATCACTTACAATTTAGGAAACCCAATATTTATTCAGCCTGCCAACAATAACTTATAACTTCATAAATTTAAACCCATATTTTCTAAAGTTGAACGCTTCCAGTCTCAATCCTATACCTACTTTATTTATTTATTATTATTTTTCGATACTAGAGATATTGGAAAAATTTAGCATCCATATTTGAAAAAAATAATCTTCTATATTTGGAATTATAAATACAACACCATTTTGACATTTTTTGACATTTTTATCTGTTCAAACGGAGTTCACATAATGAATAAAAATAATTACATTTTAGTTTTTACAAATGATAGGGAGATATCTATCTATTGTATTTAACTCATATAATAAAATGTTTAATGTGTTAGAATTGAAGAACATATGAAAAAGAAAAGTCTCGAATCGCTTATTTTTCAAAAAAAAGTTTTAATCACTGCAAGGATAGATCTTTAAAAAAAACTTTGGATTAAGGTTTTTTCTTAATAATATTAAAAAAGATGGATAGAAGTTTCTTAGCCCCCACGAAGGGAAAGACTTGTTTAGTTACATAAAAATAATGAGGCATTATTATAATTATATTCTTTTGGCATTCCAACAATTCATGCCAACGGATCAAACTTTGCAATAGGGAATTTGTCCACCTAAATAAACTCCAACAAATGAATCAATTGGCCACTTGTAACAAGAGAACTTGTCATATGGCATTTTACTTTAAAGCTAAAATGCTTTTTCAATATTTTGTTTTTAATTTTTATGGCTTATTGTTGAATTTTTAAAACATTTTATTGAATAGAAAAAACAAAAATATTTGGTTTTTCGGCTTTATCTTAATACTTTTTTTAATGTATTTTTTATTAAAAAATAGATATTATAATATGAGAAAATTATATTGCGATGTGATGTGATCCAAATTGAAATTGATTCTGCTTCATACCAATTGAAATGGTTCTTCCTTATGTGGCTTCCCACTTCCCCTCGCCTGTGCCAGCTTAGAGGTCTATAATCTTCATGATCGATTTTCACCAATTTTTGGAATTTAGAACCGTGTTTCGAGTTACTTTAGTTTGAACGTTCATTGATTCTCTCTCTTTCTTTTGTGCTCTTGGTGGGATGCACCTGTACTCCTCACACGATACTCCAGTCTTCTTATTCCCACTTACATATTTGCATAGAATTCCCCCGGCTATAGTAGAGAATCTGTGCGCCATATGTGTGTGCACAATAAAAGAATTCCCAACCTCTCTTTTTCTATTATGTCAAAAAAGGGGAAATCACTTCTAAAACCTCTTTCATTGACGGCTTTCCCTTTGGCTTACCAACATCCTATTCCATAAATCTTAGCTTCTCGAAGTAGAGACAAAGTCTCTTGTCGCTCCTGCTTCTTCTCTTCTTCGTTGCACTCAATGCTTTTTTCATTTTTTGTCGCTCTTTTCTTCTCAGTCAGGTTTTTCTATCATTGGCCGGATTTCTAGTTCTACATTCAGACAAGCCTTCAAACCGAGGTTCCAATGAACCTCCTCCACTCTCGCAATGCCCACTCAAGGAACTCATTAATGCTATTTTGTTAAGATCCGTAATCGGTTTTGCTTATCTCGCCATGGTGAGAATTTGAATTGGGCACCTGGTTTGTGGTTTTGCAGTCAAGAGAGAAAGAAAGTGAATGGTCGAGGAAGATGCTACTTAATGGAAGTTTCTGGAAGAGCTTCGTCGCTCTTTCATTGTTTGATGGCTCAATGTTATTATTGTCTTATGGAATGTCGTGGGACTTTAAAGCATGAGTTACAACATCTAATTTCTAACACACTGTCCCCATATAAAGGTAACGCCCAAATCCATATGTTTAAAACCTCAATTTATTGTTATTTGGACAATTCTGGTCGCAACCTACTTAGTTTTGTCGCGACCTCTGAAGTGGTCGCGGGACTAAAAATCAAGTCACGACCTATCTTTTCACATCATTATATCGAGACCAATTTTATATGATCGCGACATTCATGCCTCTCTCACTACCACTAAATATAACATGATGTTGCAACCTAGTAGTTAATGTTGCAACCTAAAATTTCTTATTCTAATGTTTTCAATTTAGAACTGGGTCGCGACCTCAAAAGCATGTCTCGACCTAGAAAATTTCCTGGTCTCCAGGAACAATTCAAAGTCATACAAGACTAAATCAATAAACCCAATTCAAACAAACAAAAACAATCAACCTTCATCATTCAAATATGCAACAAATCAACTCATGAAGCATCAGATTCAACAGTGAATTGGAAATTCCAATTCCCCTAAACTTCAATAATGCATTCTCTAAAAAAATATTTATCAGAGAGTTGATTACTTCCCTTTATGGTCTTGTGTGTGATGCCATACTTATAATTTCACAAACCCATCTCCACCATGCCCCACTCGAATTTGTAAGCACAAAGTAGTAGGAACAACATAAATAATATTTCTGAATAATGTAAAATCGAAAAGCTTTAATAGAAAACTAAACTTTTTAAAAACATAAATTGACTAATAAAACTTAGAAATAAATTAGATATGGGTTGCCTCCTGGCAGTCCTTTCCAGCTTTGTCCAGTCAGACTTGTCAGAAGTTCTTGTTTCATCCTTCTTCCTCAAGACCCAGTATCAATCATATTTCCTTCCAAGATACTCGCTCAATCAAATGACCATTTACTTTAAACTCTTTCTCCATTACTGTTTTCAATGTCACGCCTAAAGGTTGTACTTCCTACATCATCAAGATAAGGGGCCACTCCATTTTACTTCAACCGCCCAAGCTTCCAAACAGAGTCAACAGCGCATATCCGATCTCCCGCTTTAACTTCTCTCCTTTAACTTTCGATTCGCCATTTCTTCCGTCTGTCTTTGTGCAACCCTGCATTTGTCATAAGCTTCTATTTCAAACCTTCCAATTCATTTATTGAGTAATCCTTCTTAGCACTTAAAACAAAAAATTCAATTTATCAGCGGCCCACATAGCTTTATACTCCAATTCGAGAGGGATGTGACAAGGTTTTCCAAAGACAATCCTATATGGGGACATCTAAATTGTAGTTTATATCGCCATATGTCACAACACTATCAAGCTTTAGACTAATCTTTTTTATGTTTATTTTCTACAGATTTTCCATAATTTTTTATCTCCCTACTGGAAATCTCAAATTTCAGTCATTTGTTTGAGGATGATAAGCCAAACCTACGATGCTGGATTCCATATCTGCTCATGAGTTTCTTAAACACCTTGTTTGCAAAATGACTTCCTCCATCAATAATAATAGTTCTGGGTGTCCCAAATCTACTCAAAATATTCCTTCCCAGAAACTCCCCAAATCGTATTAGTATCACTTTAGGGATTAAGTTGGTCATTAACCTATTCTTTGGACACACTAACCACAGCTGGGAAAAACATTTCAAAAATGAGGATGGAAAAGGCTCCCACAAAATCTATATTCTCATGAATAAACAATCCACAATTCACTGTGGATACCGTGGCATTTCATGCAGCCTAAGGCCTCCATCATCTGCACCCATCACAAAAGTTTCAATCATCCAAACTAATCCTGAAAACAAGAGCTGCACAAAACTGACTGAGAATTCAAGGTTGCTTCTGTTCTCCAGTGTCCCCAGGCATATGATATTCTGTAAAATTTCATTCTAATCACTTTCCTCTGTACACACCCGTCATGATCATATCAGCTCCTTTGAATAATAAGGTCATCCAGATAAAACCCTATTGTCACCCTCAATTTCTTCCTCTCAATAGAAGCAATTCGGGTGGCATCACCCACAAGCTAGGAAAGTTCACACATCGATACTGTTGGTGATTAGAATGACGCTTGAAATAGTCCGCCATCCTGAAAACTTCCGCACTCCGCCTTCCTTCTTCAATTACGTGATTGTTACTACTCTCGACAAGTGATCATGTCACTCCGAGGCGCAAGATACCATCAGAATTTTTTACTGCTTACCCAATGCTGAGGTGTCCAAAGTCTTGAATAATCCACACATCAGATATGTGGTCATACACAAATCACACCTGAGTGTGCTGTAAAGATATTTTACTGATATATTTGCAAACTAGATGTAATAGAAACAATGATCTGTTGACATCACTGGAACCCAAGAGAACATTTAAAGCAAGAGATACATTAAAGCATTAGAATAAATATGGATTATAAAATCGCTTTCCAAGTGTCTCTCAAACAAACACAATAAAAGTCTGTAAGATTCAAAGGTCATAAGTTTCATGGTAATGAATGAATGTATAAACAGATTCAAAAAGTATAAGAGAGATTCAATGGTAAAATTCTTAATAGTCCTGGTTCAGTGTTATATGTTGAGGAACCCATCAGCATCTACTCCAGTACTTCACCTGGTTATCAGTATGAAGACACCACTGGAGAAAGATGAAAAGATCTTATCTCTATAAGTCCAAATGTGTAACATAATTCAAAATAGTGAATCATCTCAGATCAGATAGCCTCGGACATAGTTTAATTAAACCACATAACATTTTGGAAGCTGGCTGCACTCATTTTTTCACATTATTGTTTTAAACCACTACAAGAACCAAGGAACTGTCAAACATGCATCTGTGCCTTCTCATAATATTCTTCAATAAACTTATCCAGTTTATATATACACTTTCTTTTTTTCCTGTCACTACTTAATTTCTATGTGGCCCTTCCCTTCCTCAACCTAATATTTTTTGGTTTCTCACCTCAGAGATAATTTATATTTGATTCAAAATATTCAGATATATCAGATTTTAAAAAAAAAGCTAAGTGGTGGTGGACCCCTTAAGTGATAATGATAAGGAGTCATAAACCCCATATCACAACAGCTGGGAGATCCTGGGCGAAGAGATCAAAGAATAGTTTCTCCTGCAATGCTCAGGATGGCACACAAATCACTAGTTTCTCAAATGATATGCAAATGAATCCACTAAATAATACTTTACACGCTTGACCTAAGCCTTGACTGATTTGAACTGGTGGGTCTGAATCAACACCAGGTACAAAATCAAAAAAGCTGACTCTTTCAAGGGATGAATACCTTGGGCTGACTAAGACACCATTTCGCTGGCCTCGCCGATAATGAGTTCATAGACTGTCAACGCCAAAACTGGACTTTATGCGATGTTAAGTTACGACTCGAGAGTTCAAACAACAGATTTTTAACAAAGGTCCAAAATCGCCTTCGCGACCCGAAGCGACCAGGTATCCTATGCATAAACCTAGCCTTGCTTGCCAATGAAACCCTTAGCCTCTAAGACACTCATTTTGAGCTCCAAAAACCCCAGAAAAACTCCCTCAAAATCGTCGTGAACCGAATGGGTCGTTGACCCATTTTCGTGCCGCTCAAGTTTCAAACAGGAGGCGACCGCCACCCACCTTGCACACGCGCCGGCCAAGGAGGAGGAGCAAGGTGAGACGATCCCGGCCGTGAATTTCACAGCGAACCCAGATCTGGATCTCGACCAAGATCGAGTCGGCGAAGGCGCGCATGTCGCCACCGTGGGTCACCGCTTTTCTCTGCGATTTTCGGCTACTCCAGCCGACCCATACCTCCTCCCACCATTTTTTGACTCTCGAACCTGATTCCCGTGGTCCCTTTTGCATATTCCTACCATTTGAAAGATACGACAAAACAAAGCAATAATAATGGACTACAGCTCTTCGCCACCACAAATAACCTTTGACCAAGGTAAGAGTACTGATGTGTTTTTTGGTCTCACTTCGCTGATATATGGTTTCCATGATTTTAACGCCAAGCTGGCTATTTCATTTTCAGGTCATTTGCGTGAATTTACCAGAAGGTTGACTCAAATCAGTACCACCGGTCAAGTTTGGCAAAATTGAAGATGGATTAGTGAAATTGGATGTTTTTATGAATTTTTGGACGGTTCCATTTCAGGAAATTAGCTCCTGGGTGAAAAGCCTCAATTTTGAGTACCGGGTCTATAGGGCACACTGTGTAATTGGACCTGTCGGAGTCCAATTTAGATGGTTTCATAGTTCTGTGCTATTCTGTATGCTCGTAAGTATCCCAATGTTGTTGGTCTGGGCTATCGAGCCTAAGTGGTGTTTTATTTTATATTACGTAGATATTCACGTTGTAGTCGGAGACGATCTCAAGTAGGGGAGCAGTGGACTGAAGGTCAGAGGTTTGTGAGTAGTTTATATGTTTTAAATTTTTTGGGGTATTATATTGGTATATAGTTATGGTTAATTATTTAATAAATATATAATATTGATCAATGGTTGGTTATGCATAAATAGAATGATCTCGTTTTCATATAAACAAATTATCATTTCACGCGTAATTTTGGCTCAACATTTTGGGGCCATTTGGAAGTTTTAATGAAGTTCGTGGATGAGTCTGCGGGTATTTAACATGTCATACGTGATTGAGGTTTTAAACCACTTTGAAAACCCTATTGTTTTAAGAAAGAGATTCACTACAAAAACCTTTCATTTAGAGATCGCCCGGATGACCCGTCTCTAATCCGTCTGTGAACACTCCAGACTGGAATAGGCACTGGAACTCTTCACCTTTAAAAACACTGCACGTGACTTCACCACCCAAACCCATCTCTGACAGAGACGAAATTCCTGTCTCCATCAGAGACTGAATCGGTCCCCTCAATCGCTCTTTCAATGAGATGATGATTCATCCTCCGATTAGAGACGTGCATTTTCTGGCCTTCAAATTCGCCTCAAACGAGATGCAGATTCATCTCAACTCCCATTGCAGACAGAATTTTCTACAAATCTCAAGTCTCAAACAGACTTATTTAATTCGCCTGACTAGACACTCAAATTTGTTCAAATCCCAAATTCCCCAACAGGACTTTATCTCATCCTACCCTCCGATTAGAGACAATTTTCGGCTCCAAATTCGTTTTAACAGAGACTGACTATCTCAAATTGCCTCTAAACAAGAGATGAATGTCATGGTCTCCAGAGACTCTTAGTGTTCATTCTGGCCCCAGCACAGAGAATCACATTTCACATGTTTCGTTTCAGATCCCCAGACTTAAAACTTTACCCCCATTTCAACTGGAGACCAAAATTTGTTCACACCAATTCATAATTAATATTTTTTATTGACATAATCCTACTCTTCACACTCCCAATTTTATGTAATAGTCTCCAAAGCCAAAATTATATTAAATCATTACATGGTTTAATGTTAAATTAATAGATATCATTAATGTTAAACACATAATACTTTTAATGAATTATAAAATCAATATGAATTTTTAAAAGTATATAACAAAATGGGTAATATTAGTCATCAAAACAGGCCACCTAATTAATATTGTCACCAATAAAAAAGCACTGGAACCCGTGATTTTCAACTCACTCCTGACTTATCTGCATCCCCTATCTTAATGTCATTTGACCTCCCATATCTTTGGCCTGGTCTCCGATTTTTTCAGTCTTGTTTTGTATTATTTTAGGCCGTCTTGGTAAATCCTTAAATCGATCAATGCATCAAATATTTTCCCCATGTCAATGGACCATTCAACTCACATTATAATCGGCCTGCAGCATGCCACAAGATGCAACTGCCACTGTAAGATGCTGACACTTTAGAGCAACACTACAGTAGTCTCTCATTTTCCACTCTGAAGATTTGAACAAAATACCATTATCACTGAACCTGATTGAGGTTCTGAATAATCCCTCCTCTCGTTGGGACATCTCCCTCCCATAATGAGCTAAAACCCACCTAAACAACACAACAGATTGAATTGAGCAACTTAGGGAACAGCAGAACTAAACCACGTAATACATGTCACAAATTTATACTTAAGACGCGAATATTCAAGCTTTGCTTTTCTATTGACGAATATTTCAAATTCCTTTAGTATGATTTACAGAATAAACAACTGATATCATAGGCTTCTTTCCTGCAAACTTGTTCCCGTGAGTTCAAAACAAAATGTATATAATGTGATCAATTAATATTATTGTAACAAATTTTCTTATGGTAAAACCCAACTATGTTGGGTATGTGAAGAATGTGTGATAGATCCTCCTGCATGAGCTATGTGTCCAACATCGTCATTTAGCTTCGTTTTGCCTGCTCTCGTTATGCACTCGTGCGATGAACTCCATCATTCCATGCTTCAAATATCACCAAACATAGGCCTACTACTGCATCTAATAGTCCAACGAAACTCTTATCTATGAGTCATGTTTCCAAAGAATCCCACTATGCCACTTTATTTTTGGATCCTGTTCCAAAATATTTCTAAGGCAAACTCAAAAAACAAATAGTTAGTACTGCAAACCATTTTGTATTTCTTTAAAAATACACATATTTGAAAGAAATATTATCGAAAATCTCAACACAAATCCTATGTTCTTATGGTTATTCCCGCACAAATTATCCTTGTGAAGTCGCTTGTTTCGAAAAGTCTTAGTGATCATCCGTGAGCATTTTTCGTGGAGGCAACAACCTATGATGAAAATTTCTTTCTTGTTACTCAACACTAGTTATCATCAATGCACAAAAGTTCAAACAAAGAAGTCATTCTTCTCGCAATGACACAATCATGACTGTGACGGATAAAACAAATAAACTGGATCAAAATTCTGTTCAAAATGACTTGAACATATATTTTATGCAAACCTATATACAGTGGACAAGTGTTTGTGTTTGATACTTTATGCTGGTTAAGTGGATTAGAGTAATTAATGGGATAGCCTAAGCCTAGCCAAGTCAAAGAAAACGACATGAGGATAATTTGGCTTGACTAGTGACCTTAAAACATAAACCAAAAGAAAAAAAGTCGACTCTTTCTCATTCATAATCACACACTTATCATTTAAACCACATCCATAATAACAGCGTCAACAATCAACATCAACTATGACTTACTTTCCACAAAAAATGATAAAACCAAACTCCTTAGAATTATGATAACACCATGACATGTTGAACACACACCCGCCCACATCATGATTACTGGAAGGCACACGTATAAGGAAACATTAGATAATATTTCAGAACGTGATGATTTCCTCAAACTAATATCAACAGCTCAACGCGATTGGCCCAGTTAATCCTGGATATTTTATTTAGCTACCACTTTCGTGATTAACGCTTTGACCGGTTTACTGAATGTTAACGGCGGTCGAGAACGGTCAGCCTCAACGCCATGACGGCACATATGGCAACAAAAATAATGTTACTGATTGGTAATCACTAACATTTATATTATGAAATTTCTAATGATCATTTTACCATTAATAACACCATACACACTTTACGCTCAATTTTTGGTGTCGTAATCAACTGGTATTATGAATTTTCTTAAAAACCGTTCACTAAATTTTTTGAGTTGTTAATCTCATATTGTTGGACTGGGTAACGCTTCGTTTTAGAATGTTTCTAAACTGGGAACCTACAAAAGAGCCGGACGTGGAGGTCTTGAGAGAAGAAATATTCAAAATAAAAACATTATTTTCCTTATAAATCATGTCACCGAGATCATTATCTCACGTTTATTGTTTTTAAATCAGCTCCTGGTGTCCGTGCAGCCATAGGCCTACCTCACGCCGTATCTAACACCGCTTCTTCGCTACAAATGTAATGCCACTTTTATCTCATCTACCCGTCTGGTTTATCGGACTTATTTATTTATTATTCGTATTCCCTAAATTGTATAAATAACTCCTAGAATGCTCTCGATATTAGTATTGAACTCATATGAGTCCTTATTATGTATGTTTGCGGGTTATAACCTACATTAAGATAAGTCTACAGTGGGATTTAAGTCGTCAGATTTTTCTATATAATTTCGAGGTATTGTGGTACGCATGTGTTTACTTTTCTTAGTGAAGTTCCATTATGTATTCCCCTATGGATTGTACACAATTCAACAGAAGGATCACCTGAGAACCCCAGGCGTATATCTGCCTGGTCCTCAATATGGGTGTGAGGGAATATGTCAAGGAATTCAGTTCCTTGATGTTCGACATAAAAAACATGTCTAATTATGATAAATTGTTCAATTTCATGTCCCGGTTTGTATTTCGAGCGCAAAGTCAATCAGGTAGGGAGTTCTAGATCTCCCCTCCGCTTATGGCAAGAATGAACTGTTTGTTGACTCAAGATGGCTCTGCACTCATCTCCACTACAATAAAAGGCCAAACTACTTATCATAATAATATGAGGCAAAGACTTCTAAGAAGTTAGGATGGAAAAAACATAAAGGGAAGGATGTCGCATCACAGATTGCATACCTCAGCCTTCCACCCGACCGAGGATGCTTCATTTGCAATGGCCCTCATAGGGCTCGTGACTACCCGAAACATGAGAAGTTGACAATCTTTGTCTCTAGGTAAGACACGGAAGATTCAGATTCTGATGGACCTTCAAGAGTTAATCCTTTACAACTCTTGAATGTCATTCATGGCCAACCCGTCTACCAAAGTCCCTTATGTTCTGTGGTAGGCCTTAGCTTAACAGAGTTCTGTTAAGGCAATGAAGGATAGTCTCAGCAAACCCACAATTTGGCAGCCCCATGCTTTCTAATCAAAAGGCTAGGTCTAAATTTGAAGAAGACACCAACAAAATCAAAGTCGTGAACAACAAGGCTCAGAAGATCCATGGAATTTCCAAGCATGTATCCTTACAAATCAGTAGTTGGAAGGGTAATTGTAGTCTATTATGCGTCACCTTGGATGATTTCGATTTAATTCTTGGCATTGATTTCTTTTTTAAAGCCAAGGTGGCCTTACTGCCCCCACCTTGGAGGGCTAATGATTATGGAGGAAAGCATGTCATGCTTTGTGCAGGCTATACCAAATGGTGCCAGCAAGAAAGGTCAGCAATCAGAGATGTTGTCTGCCATCCAATTGAAAAAAGCTTGAAACAAGGGCTACAAACCTATGTTGCTGCATTGGTTGAAATAAAGGAGGGCTAGACCATGGAGGTCCCATACTCGATAGTCGGATTACTGCAGGAATTTGCTAATGTGATGCCTGCAACCCTACCCAAAGAGTTGCCTCGACGCCTATTTAATCACAAGATCGAATTGATCCTAAGGTCCCAAATTTCCCTCAGATAAGCCTCCCTTATGGATGCCCTACTGGAGTCATGAATCGAGGAAGCAACCTAAGGAGTTGTTGACGCAGGCTTGATCTAGCTTCCTGTCTGACATATGGTGCAATCTAATGCCATTTTTAGAAAACTGGCCAATGGTTCTCAAGAATGTGCGTCAATTAGCATGAATAAAGCTACACTATAAAAACAAATACTCGATAATTATCATAATGAAATGCTTGACATTGTCCATACACTTACTCACAGTTAGACTAGATCGAGATATTGGAAAGTGCGGATTAGAAAAAGGCAATTATAGAAAACCATCGTAATCATATAAGGTTTTACTGCTCGGCAGGTTATTTGAAATTCATCATTGCAATCGTGCACAAACTCCTGTAACTCATGAAATGATGTTATTTTTAATACATTGATGCTTTTGTTGTGGTGTATCTCGATGACATTGTTGTTTACAATAAGTCCCTTCGAGAGCATGAGAAGTATTTGAGTTTAGTGTTTCAAAAACTACTTCGAAAACAAACTTTGTGTTAAGGAAAATGTGAGTTTGCTCACAAGGAAAACTACATTCCTTGCAGAAGCACTACTACATCGATCCATTGTAATAAGAAACAAAGGGTCTGGGTAATTACAGAATGTGGTTCAAAAACCATCTGTCAAGAACCATTCTCAAGTTTCTGGGTTGGCTAACTAATACAAATTGTCTACATAAGGGTATTCAAAGTTGCAGCTCTAAACAAATGATATGTCAAGGAAGAAGGATAAAAATGTGGGAATGGAGCTCTAAATGCCAAGAAACCTTGATCAAGGTGCAATCGTCCACGTAGCCTTACCTCTATTGCCTAACTCAGTTTCCATTCAGTACAAAATAATGCCCCTCGACAGCTCAGCGAGTCCCTAATGCAAGAAGTGACATCCGCTGGCTTTGAGTTAGAAGCTTAATAGATAAGCAAGGGTACAACACGATAAGGAAGGAAATGGATTGTCAGACCATTTGGTCCCAGTTAAATGACAGTCACTGTCACAGGAAAGATGATTCATCTGGTCTGTAATAACGCCAGCAAAACACTTCTTCACCCTGAATATTATGCTGCTGTGCTCGATATAATAATTCCTTATTATATTTCAACTTTGAATGGTTGCATAGATTGAGGAGACACAACGTGGTGGCAAATACCTTGAGTTGCAAGGAGGTAATTTCTTACATTACTCCATGGATTTCATTAACGGATTTCCAAGTCATATGGAATTTAGTCAATATTTTGTGATAGTCGTCACTTGTGGGCACACAAGAATATGGTCCATCGATATTAATGCATCACGGCAATGCAAATACTGTCGCTTAAAAAGATAATAATGAAGATCAGATGGTCCATGAGAAACTGGTAGAACCTCTCTCAACTCCAGTTCAGAGTTCAAATTTGAATGAGTAAACGATCTACAATTGTTTTGGTCTTAACAAACGTGTGTGAACGCTGGCAGAAGAAAACACTTGATATATTTAATGCCAACTTCACAAAGAACTGGGTGATTTAATGATGTCCCACTATGCTTAATTCGACACGAGTCACTAAAACTAGATGAGTCCTTTAAATACATAAGATCACAATCCAGGCTCCCCGGAAGTGAATACTGTATAATGAATGTAAAGAACCAACAACTCATCACACAAGTCTAGTAGAGATACTGGATGAGTTCTGGAAAGCTAGAGGAAAGTTATATGTGGGACAAAGCATGATACACTGGACCAGAAGCCCATGGGGATCGCGCCTAAACTAACAATTCATGGGTTAGAAAATCACATCATGAAGAACTATAGTCCCATATGCACAAGATTATCTTGAGGAATGATACAAAACGGTGGGCAAAGTAATATAGGCTGAAGCCAACAAACTCAATGGAAGCCTATCCACTTCCATGTCACTTTTGAGTCAGGATCATGAGATCAGATCAAAGAAAAGGGCATAAACAAGCCTCCGCCTATGGCGCCTTAAACACTGACCATAGTTTATAAAGGATTGGAACCCATAAAACGATAGGTTTAATGAAATAAACCACGACAAGATCCCCCCCTGAAGTACACCGGCATGAAACAATAGTTCGGCCAGCTTACATGAGTGGATGTTAATTTTGTGGCAATTTGAGGCAAAGGTGTAGGAATACCAACATAACAAGTTGATCGGCATTGACTTCCAACTAGCTGGTGGCTCAGGAGCCCTTCCCAAACTCGTCCAATCAGATTGGATCGGTATGGCTCACATGTGGTGTGCCCTGCTCACAAACATAGCTGGATGCAGATGCTTAACTCAGTCAAATATAATGCATACATGTGTGTCAAAACACGCACCATGTTGTCGATCCTAGGCAAGTGTTGATATTAATGTACCTCCAAGACATGGCCAAGTTTAGCTCTATGGAAAGGTAAAGGGTAATTAGGCGTACATTATGCCTATTGGATAACACGATGGCCTCGAAGAAACCAAAAGGCCATAAAGCCTCAAGGAGTAAATAGTCTCCAATGCAAGCAATGGCTGGGCATTCAAGCCTCGCACACTGGATGCTTCAAGAATTTATTACAATAGGCGCCTAAACATAACACAAAGCACATAATGGTTTTGCCCAAACATCAGTGTACACTGACATGGCAAAGGCCTGTATAGGTAAATGCAACCCACGCTGCCTGGTATCCCAAAGATAAAACCCTGGGTGAGCATGAAGACTTAGTCTGGTAGAAGGCATGAGCCTGCATAAGCCTCAAGACATGGAACAATGGGATTGGACTCCTTGGTGGATACACAAGATACGAGGCAATGAGGTTGAAAGCCCCTGAAACATGTGGACCGGCCTCTCTGCCACCAAAAACATACCAGGAAGGTGATGTTCAGCTCAAAACTAACAGTACGTCTTTGAAAGGAGATTTGAAGGAACAATCGATGATCCAAACTCCCAGAAGCATCTCCTTAGGAAGAGTTGCATATGGTTGTACCTACTGATAGACTATTCTATAAAAACCCTTGCTCTGGTTCATGTGTTGGTTCGTTTCATTTAGGTCGCCTCGTGAAAGCAAAGTCCCAGAATGCCTGATTTGGGTCATACAGCAAACAATCTTCAGCCGGCTGAGTGAATGCAGCCAGCTTTGTGAACTAACAAAAGCAATGACGTCAGTTTCCAGTAGTAATGTAAGTTTTGAAAGGTTGTTCATGACAAATCTTAGAACATTACATCGTCATGGATTCCAGCCTCAAGTTTTTATGCACAAGAAGGGATGATTTGTTTCCTGTTATGATTGAAAGGCAGGACAGATAAGCTCTGATTCATTCACCAACATGATCAACTGGACCATTTTAGCTTTGCTTTGAAAACAAATGAAGTTTGGAGAGAATATTAAAGCAATTAGTAGCTGCCTGATTCATGGGATTGGATAGATGATACTAAAACATAATACAAACTTGACTCTCCTCAAGAGGAATGTTGTAATTATAAAAGCAACGTCAATGGGTGATCACATCACCTAACACATGTATGTATGGTGGGGTGGGGGGGGGGGGGGGTGGATTTATTCATATAAACCAGAATCAGCAACTATTCGAGTCAAGTCAGACTGCAACATTTACTACTACTACTTCCATTTCTTAAACTTTCCCCACCAAACATCCCATGCTTCCCAAACTTTCCAAGCTCCTTCTGAACTTTCCATGCTTCCCGAACTAAGCTACCATGGTGCTTAAACTTTCCATGACCATGGCTCCCTCCGTAAAAGCCGTGTCCTCCACCGCCACTGTGACTGCCATGAGTGAGGTGGTGGGCGCCATAAGCAGCGGCAGCAGCAGCTGCCCCCCCAGCTAGCATTGCCCCCAAGCTCGCCCCATGCCTGAATAATTCACAAATAAATGATTCAAACAACTTGCAGAATACAAACCCCACGTATAATTGAAACAACAACTATCACTGCTCAAACCAACAAGGTCCAGAAACTAAGCATGAATCAAACCACTCGCATCTATCGAACACAAAGTAAGTGGTAACTGTAAATTTAAGATGGAACCCAAAAACTGGTGTACTGCCTAGTCTTCCCTTTTTAATGAGTTCTTCGCAAACATGAAAACAATATTTAATGTTTTCAAAAACCTGTTCTTGTTATCTGAATTTAGTATTTTTCTATGTTCTGGTGAATCCATCTGTTTCTCCCTTTGTTGTCTTTGTTTTGTGAATAGAAAACAGTTTTCTTAAAAACCGCACCAACGATGTTCTAATTCGTCATGGCTGTCGTATAACGTGCATTGTAATGAACTGCGCCAAATAAACATGCCAGACATGTTCATTGATAATACCAAACATATAATATCAGCCCAAAAAGAACTTGGAAAGAAAGTACACTTGTAATGTGAAATCTGCCCCCCAGAAAACTTTTCGATGGTGTGTGAACATCACAAAAAATGTGCCAGCTACAATCACATCTGAAATTATATTTGATAACTGGGATGCAGTTTGTGCATTAATCAGATATTATCCAGTCATGGATAGCTTGTGGAGGATAGCCACCACCATGTGAAGGGTATCCTTGTGGTGGATGTCACCAGCTGCTCTCTCTCTTCTTTCTTCTTTCTCTTCTTCTTCTTCTCTTCTTCTTTTAATTTTTTAAAGGAGGTATCTTTGGGAGTGGATAGTCTGTGGGAGGCATCTCAAAGTTGGTGTACCACTCAGAGATATCTGGAAGCATCATAGCAACAGAAGCACTCACAACAAGATACCATGAAATGAAGTTATGAAAAGAGTCTGTCGATCTACCTGTAATGCTTATCAGTAATCTGCCACCTCCCATTCTTTGAAAATTGAAACAAGAAAACAAATATTTAGAGTCTGCATGCCTAGTCAATTAGAACATCTAAAGCCAAAGAAGAACAGATCAATTGTGGAAGGGTCCCAAGTTCAAGTCCACCTTATATCATAAATGTGTTATTAACAAAAAAACTGAAATTATTAGATGAAAGACAACTTGTCTCTGTGCATCCGGCCATGAAAAATATAATCACCTCTGTCCACATGTACAAAACTGTCGACGAAACCATCCAAAACTAATAATAATGAACTCAATGATTCTTTAGCATGAAGATATCATTCGAATACATAGAAAAGTCAACTAAAAAACAAAAATCAAAGGCAGTCCTCGGCACAGCCTAAAGCTTCGTTGTGCCATCAAAGTTATCCTCTCTAAATGTCGACGGCATCGCGATATTTTTCAAAATAAAGACGTCTAGGTTACCCGTTTCAAGAAACGCGAGTTGATCAATTTCTCCGCAATTTTCCTTCAAAGAGTTATCCCGAAGCTCCGCTTTATTACGTCACAACCGGCAAAGAATAAAATAAAATCAATTTCTCAAAGAACGGTAAAGAAAGGAACGCTCAGCCGGTTTACCACTCATAAACTAGCATTTAAATTTCATCATGCTGTTTTGTTTTTTTTACTTAACGCTAAATAAAACTTGTTCTAATATGTTAATATTATCAAGTAATTAGTCGTTTGTTTTTTCTAAAAGAAAATCAATCTTTTACTTTATCTAATTTTGTAGACACAAATTTTTAATAAAATTAAAACATATATGCCATTAATTTAAAGATGGTATTGCATCAAAGTTTCAATTTCATTGAGAAAGAGATATCTTTTCTGTGTTGATATTCCAGTTTTTCTAATAGAAAATATTCAAAAGGTGAAGAAAAAGTTTGAAAATCCAAATGTCACATTTTCTTGTCCAAAATAAAAAACTTAATAAAAACTACTAAAAAATAAAAATAAACATTTCATCAATGTACTGAGACCATTAATATTAACACCAATAGAATGACTGAATGCAAAGATTTGTTCTGCACAATTCTTATGTTGCTACAAACCAAGATCCCAGAAGAAGCATTTTGCCACTGATTAAGTGGAGGTTTGGTTGACTGTCTGGGGTGGAAGATATCAGTTTACACACAAATTAATTGGGAAATAACATTGGCATAGATTAGAAACCTAAACAGCAGATAAATTCATGCCCCACACAAAGCAAACCCAGAATGGATAATCCAATCCAAATGGGACCAAGACACATATAATGATTCTGGGGAATATCTGACTGGAAACACTAATATTTACAAATTTAAATTTAGACCCAAACAATACAATGAATTTGATGGTAAACCAATGGTATTATGCAAAGAAACACTAATAATTGTGTTCTAATTTGACATTGTGCCTTAAACTGATGTCTCAAAACTGCATATACCACCTTAAATTAGATAGTGATAAAGTTTGGCGTAAAATAATAACGATGTAATTTCAGATATGTGATAAAAGTTACCTTAAAATAATAACGACAAGAATTTTATAAAATGCCGCTAAAAATGATAATGATAATCTAATCAGACTTTATTTGAAAATAATAAATGATAATTCAATTTAGACGTTTATTAAAAATAATAATGTTAATTCAATTAGAATTCAATCAATATCAATTGCATGGTAAAATAATTTTCTTGATAGACACTTGGCATAAAATCAAGTTAAGAAGAAAACTCTTCACTTATTTTCTAATTTCTTCTCCATGATAACTGATTACTCGCTTCTGATCAAGGCTCAACAAAACAAATTTTTCTAGATAAAGATCTTCTTAATTTATTTTTCACTTTCTCTATCAGATCTTAATGCTTCCAATAGATCAACTCATGTTTATTTGACATCACACTCTCTGTTCTTAAACAAAATAAAAATATGATCGGTAATATATCAATTACTTCACATAGAAATAAAAAAGTGATTTATGACAACTTTTGAAAGAAAATACGATAAACAAATGGTGATAAATTAAGCACTCCAAATATAACATTTTGTATTTGATAAGTATTTAAAGATATATGTATTTTGGCAAGTAAATATTTTATTAAAGATTGAAAATTTATATGAATATGATTAGTCAATTATTTAGCAATTATAGGAAATAAGATCCGTTAATAATACTCATGGTCGTACGATAAATTGTTAGTAAAAAGGTTAGATGAGTATTGTGTACTTAACATAATTTGTAAAATAGCATTAATATTATTTATTTCTAGTAAAAGATTTAGTCTTGATTAAGAGCATAAAAATAAAATAAACTATTAAAATAAGATCCAAAAGGAATATGGTTTATAAAATTTGTAAACTACCTAATTCAAATAGTTATCATTTGGAACAAACTTGTCAATATGTTTGAGGTGAACAAAATAACATCATTGTTACAATATCAAATTGCAAAGTTTGTAAGACAACAAGAATGATGATGGGCTTTCCTTATTATTTTATAGCATTCTCACTAAAGTTCAAAATTCTTCTTATTTAATTTTTCCAAAGTTTAAATACTCTTATAAGATCTCAACATAATCTCTTCTCAAAAATCATTATTTGGTAAGATATATATACATAACAAAGGATATTTATTTTTTATTTAAAAAATGTTTGTTTCTACTCATCTATAATTAAATCGTTTCTAACTCAATCAGGTATAATATTGGTTTATGAAAAGTTTTATTTGTTTTATTTATTTGAATTATCCATGGATCAGAAAGTAATGGTAATAAAGGATTGCATTTTCGAGATCGTCAACGGCAAAGCGGCGAGAGTGATATTTCGGCATTCGGAAACGCGAATCAAACATCGACCGCCGAAGTTCGCCCGCGTCAATCGTAACATTATTACGACCGTTCCGCCTCATTAACTGGATATAATAACACCTTTACACTTCGCCAACACGATTCAACCCCAAGATTCAGGTCAATATGTCATTAGCACTAGTATATTGGTCCGTCCAACCCAAAAGTGAAATAACACCTGGCGCTGAACACCCATCGAAATCCACATAACTCGCACCATTTGATATTCATGACCAGAGAAAAATATATTTGAAATGTATCGGATTTGGATTCGAGCATGGTAGTCACTTCAACACATGAAATTGTTTCGACTCGCTACTTGGATAAGGAAACCGACGAAATGGATGTGAGAATGCCTAAAAGTACATCGCAATGTTCCACTATTTCTGAACTAAAAAGCTTCTGGATGAAAAACATCTCCCATTTGTTACATGATTTGAAGTGTTCTTGATCCATGAAAATGCACAGTATTTTAATGTTTTGCCTCATCCATCTGCCACATTTTCAGGTATTTTAGTCTCTGCGAGAAGTGATGGTCAGTTGTGACCATTATCATTAGGATTTGATTAGAACTTTATTGCTGATCACATTAACTAATAAGTTCATATGTTTATGTGAGATGTTGAGTTTTGAAAGCACTGAGAGCCACTGGGTGATGCTCATTCACACTTGTGGTTTAGCACAAAGTCAGATTTCGAGAACCCGACATCATATATTCCAATGTGATTTATATACTTACATCCATACCGAGATCGACATTTGTAAGAATTTTTGTCTAAGATGAAATTTTGAATTGGGGAGAATTGACAATTTAGCCATGATGCATTCGAATGACGCTTTTAATCCCACAAAACCAAAGCTTGATAAGGAAGGTTAGTGTCAAGTTTCACACTCAAACCTTCCAGCCAGCGCCTCGGGAGGTGATAATTATCATCATGCCCCTAGGGTGGATTGGGCGTGACAGAAAGCGGCATCGCAGCCAGGTTTAAGGATCCAATTGAAACCTCGTTTCAGTCATTCATGATAGCTGATTGAAGTGTTAGTTGATAGTTCATATCCGTTGTGTATTATTAGCATCTTTACGTACGATGTTAGATAATCGATTTCGCGACCAGTTAAAGTTCACTACACTCTTTTGCCTCATCATCATTGGTTTTTATAAACACACTTTATCAATATGAAGTATGACTTGAATCTACACTATATGTCATTTAATAAACATATGTTTCAGCTATTCTACACTTCTATTTAATAAAATACTAATCACTAATACCTTAACCATTTCAATGTTTTTGGCTCAGATTTTATATTTAATCTCATGGTTACACCTCTTTAATTGTTGGATTGTTTTGGGAAAATATTGTCTTCCATATTCTTAGTTATCTTGAGTTTAGTTGAAGGGAAACATGTGGATAATTGTTACTCATAAGCTGGCCTTACAAGGTAGTTATTTGCTTAAAATGTTGCTGCTACCTGTTTGTTTTAATGAGTTAGAAGTTCCAATCTGGAACTGAAGATCCCATATCAAGTTAGCTGGGGGCCTGGGGAAGCTCTTGGTGACTCATTGATCAATACAACAAATTAATAAGACATCCTCTAAGATCATCTCATACTTCCTTCTAAACACATTACAGTTGTCTGACTTAACCTTTATAAACCATGATGATATTTTCTTCATAGAGCTAATATTAAATTGGTAAGTAACTTTATTTTGATTATTTTATTGTTTGTAAAGATTTGTTTTGCATAATGATGTCTTCATTAGATCATGCTGTGTTTATGCATGGAAGTAAATTGATATATACTTATATATCTGAAATAAGATAGAGAAAACCATCTTGTTATGATTTCCAGTTAGGCAAAATGATTTTTGCAACACATATAATATTATTTTTGTCATAATCTACTTCATAGTTTATGAGAGTTTGAAGTCTCTCTTGTCTTTAAAATGATTTTTAAGTAAGAAATGTTTATACTGATACACTCATTTATAAACACATTTAATACTATCTCAAAGAATTAATAAAACAATGAGAATCTTGTGATTTATGCCTTAAATAAAAAAAAATTGATTCCTTGGAAATCATTTAATAGTTGTCGCAAACAATTATTAAGATTTGAGATGTTTACAAAGCTTCCATGTTATACTCCTTTTGATCAGAGTTCATGTTGTTAATATAGGTAAATCCAAATTTGCTCAGAGAATTTAATCCTAAGGGTTGAACTATTTAAAACGAATGAACCCTTGTAACAACACGTGCTTAATAAGATAATAAGATCTTGAAATTTGGGATTAAACTTAATTGTCTTAAATAATGGAGACATAAAGAGAACTTTGAAGGAGGTTTATTACATTGCTTACGATTCAACCTTAGTACACAAAAGATAAAATGATTAACACACACTCTTAATACCGCCGCGCTGAAGTAAGGTACTCATACTTATCAGGACTCCTTTGGGTTTAGTGTGATCGTGATATGTGGGAGGTTTCTTCTTACATCAAGACTTATCAGTATTTCTTGCAAATTACTTATATTTCTAAATGAGTTATGGAAACTATTACCAATTGGATTTAAGGATAGGGTTACTAAGAACCCAGTTTTATTTCTTTAATAGCTGGCATTTTATTATGATGGCTCTTGTTTATGGACAAAAGTCTAATACCTTTTCTATCAGACTAGTTTCCATATTGCTATACTCCTCATACTGATAATATTTGATTCTCCATGCAATACAATTTATATTTTGGTTTTTAGATCATAATTCAAAAATCTATACCCAAGTTATTTTGATCGTAGTTTCATACTTAGACTGTTCCACCAATCATAAGTTGAACTGGGGTGTGCCAAACATTTGGTTAGATATATTACTGCAGACTGTGAAAAGTAATCGAATGGCTTTGGTTGTTTTCTTGTAGATGCGTTAAGATATGTGAGTTATATCTTGAGGAAAGGTTTATGATAGGATTTATGATCCCCTATGTGTTATGATCATATTGGAGAAAAAAAAAATTTAACATATGAACTTGTGTAATTGACTCTTTTGAAAGGATAATCTTTGATTAGAGAATTTTGAAAGAAAATCAAGGTACACTTAGAGTGTTATGTTGATAATCTCAGTAATATTTGTTATTTGAATTTGGTGATTATGTTATCTTAAAGTTTGCTTATTGAGTTAAATTGAAATATTTGGAAGTTTGAAAATCTAATTTGAGAAAAGAGAGCTTCAGTCTCGATTTGTAGGCATGTTTGAAGTATTAGAGAGTAGGTACCTGTAGCATATAAAGTAGCCTTGCTGGCCCATGTCCCAAGATTAATGTGTTTATGTTTCGGCGAGAAATATGTTTTGTCTTACCGTATTTGTGGAGTTGGAGCTGTTAGATTTATGAGTGACTATGAAGAGGTGCCCGTTCAAAATAGTGGATGTGATGAATAAGGTTACGACGTCTTTGTTGTCAAAGAGTTGGTAAAAAGTCGATGGAGCGTCATGTTAGTATCCAAGGCGGCTTGGGAGTTAGAAGAAGATATGAGAGAAAAACATCATCAATTATTTCAGACTCGGAGTAGAGTGAGTTTAGAGGACTAAACTTTTATAAAGGAGAAAGAGAATGTATGGAATTTGTATAGGTATAAGTTACGAGAAGAAAATAATAATGTGAGGAATTTATAGGTATAAGTTATGGAAATATTAATGGCCTTAAATTTTTATAGGCATACGTTATAGAAAATGATAATGATAATTCGATTAGACGTTATGAAAATAATGATGAATAATTAGATGTCATGAAAATAATAATGATAATTCAATTAAGTAATTAATTAATTAATTTAATATTGAAAGAGTGAAGAGTAAAAAGGTAATTTTCTAATAGATACTCTAGGTATAAGTTGGAGTAAGAAAAAATTAACTACATTATTGCTTTGAATTTACTGCAATTTGGTAAATTAGAGGAATACGACTTTTAGATGTCAGGGTTTGAAAGAACAATTTCTGAGGTAAGATGTATGCAATTTATTTTTAATTCTTTGATGTATGGGTCTTTAATGTTTTATTTTTCAGTTTAGATCAGTGCAAGAAGAAATTGATTGATTCATTGGTCTTTAGAAATAAAATAAAATAAGGATTGATGGTGTAATAAGTATTGAATTACTTTGAGAGTATGAGAATGAAAAAAGAGTATTTAAGGATAACTTTTGAAAGAAAATAATGATAAACAAATAGGATAAATTTGAAAAAGTAGATGTATATTGTGTATTTGATAAGTATTTAAGATATATGTATTTTGTAGATAAATATTTTATTAAAGTTGAAAATTTATAAGGAATATGATTAGAATAATTATTTAGCAATTATAGGAAATAAGATCAGTTAATAATCTTTGTTGTCGAGTATGATAGTGATGATAGGTAAAAATTTAGATGATACAATATAATGTCTGTTTGTAAAATAGTATTAATATTATTTCTTTCTAGTAAAAGATTTGAATTAGGATTAAGAGTATAAAAAAATAAATAAAGCGTAAAATAAGATCAAAAGGAATGAGTTTTATAAAATTTGTAAGCTACATGAAATTCGAAATAGTTATCATTTGAACGATTTGTCGATATGTTTGGGGGTGAGCAAAATAATATAAATTTGTTAAGAATATCAAATTAGGAAAGTTTTAAGAATAAATAAGTAATGATGATAGTTTACTTCGTATTATTTTAGGAGAAATATTTATTGAGGTGAAATTAACGGATTAGGCTCTTTTGAGCTTTTGAGTCTCATACTGAGGTAAGGGGATTATCTGAAACTTTTCGAAGAATTATTATTTTTATATATGTAAATGCAAAGGGATATTTATGCAGTTTAAAAATTGTTTGTTTTACTTCGTTTGAGGATGAAAATTGTTTTACAGTTATATATAATCTTGGTTTATAGAAAAGTTTTATGTTTTTATTTATTTAGTTATGTGGATCGAGAAATTAGTTTGTATAGTTGTCTTTTGAGATTTGTTTTGTTTGAAAGAAAATATGGAGATATGATGTTTGTAATTTGAAATGTTGAATGGAAATATTTGACTATAGTTGGATTCGGTCACTTGTCAGTAGATAATAAATTAAGCGCTGTCGTATGTCAGCGGGATATAATAGTTGACTTTTATTTTCTTGGCGGGGAATGTGGTGGTTAGACCGTACTCCCCAGGAGTTTAAGTTTAGAGTTCACCAGTGCTTAGTAGTGTTTAGTTCGTCCGCGTAAAGAACAGTTGCATTGTGTTTGTTAAAAATGCATAGCTGATGCGGAATTTGATATTTGATGTGGGAGAAAAATATATTTAAAATGTATTTGATTTTAGTTGATATGAAAGTGTTTGAATCGAAATTTGATATGAAATTGTTTGGATTACATTTGATATTAAATTTGCTTGATTACATTTGATACTTAAACCGATTCAAATTCGACGCGGGTAACGTTTTTAAAGATATTTGTTAACGTCCCACTCCTATTTTCGAATCAAAAGTTTCACGAAAAAACATCTCCGTATTTGTTATACGACAAAACTTTCTGATCCGTTTTAAAACGATAAGATTTATCGGTACCTTTGCCCACCCCATTCACGACATATTTTCGCAAAGATTTTTGGCCCAAGCAGGTCGATCGCTTTCTGGGACGTGATTCACATCATTGTGATTCATCAGAACTTTACGCCGGGATCACGTCGAACTAATGTTTCAATACTACGTGAGATTCAGCCAGTTTAATCGGTGAAATTACTCGCCGATAACATTCATTTTCGTATTAAAAGATAAAGCTCAGATTTGGCATCCTGATATCGCAGACTCAATGCAGATTTATACGACATTCCACTCAGACTTGACATTTGAAGAATTGGTTTGGCATTTAAATTTCGAATTGTGAGAATCAATGACTTAGAAAGCCATAAGATTTACTCCGAATGTTACAGACCTGACAAAAATCCAAATACAAGAAGGCATTGTCGCTTCACACTTCAAACCTTCGCGCTAGCCGATGCGACCGACAATCACGCTCTATAATGTGGGCTTTGAGGCGTGACATCACATCCTAATAATGCACTGCATAATCTTGATTTAGCCTCATTCCCAAAACAACCCTTCTCCATTAATGAAAACCCTTGATAATACAGCATAATTTTTGGAAAATAACACACCAAATTCCTTTGTTGTTTCAATGGACAAACATAGGGCTCAACCTAGAAGATTGTTTTTGTGCCCAAACAAGAGGATTTTTAGTTTGGAAAACCTCAAATTTGGTTAGTAAGGAAAAGAATTTTGTTCTCCAAAATCATGATTTACCAAGGGATAGGACAAGACAAAGAAAAGCTAAGAGACATGCTTGATGAATGAAAATGAACGATCCAATGATATCTTGACACCCAATTCAATTCCAAACCAGGAAATCATGAGTAAAGAGGAGAGGAAACAACTCCACATGAGATTGTACAGATATATGTACGGATCAGCAACAGTTATTAGTAGATCAAAATGAAAGATTGTAACAAAGTCAAACCCATAATAAAACGAAAGAGAATCAAGAAAAGAGAGAAAGGAGGGAGGGAGAGAGAGAGAGAGAGAGAGAGAGAGAGGGTTTACCGTTTACCCAGTCGGGCTGAGCGATTTTCCTGTGACATGAATAATTGAAAGAAGAGGAATGATGAAGAAGAGAGGCGCTTTAGACCTATAATAAATAAAATATCATAGAAGATGAAAGAGACGGTGAGAAAAGTGGGAACGCTTATAGGACGCGTCTAAGCAAATGGTGAGGACACGTGGACGGGTCAACGTCAAACACTTAGGAAAGCTAAGACCTTTATCCTCTGCATATGCCTGCCCATCTTTTTGCTCTTTCCATTTTCTTTTCTTCTCTATTTCTAAGTACTTTTATTTTATTTTATTTCCCAAAGCACTTTGAATAAACCTCTTTTCATTCCGAAAGGGATTTTGATTTTTTTATTTTTTTTTATTTTATTTTTTACTTCTCTTCACTTTGTAAATTACCTTTAGCGCAAATTAATATACTATTACGCATGCAATGCTCGAGATCTCCTTCTAACCCCTTTCTCACCCATTTACTATTATACTATTTTTTTTTTTCTTACTGATAAGTGATATTAACCCAATGTATATTTCTCATCTGCCACCTAAAGAGCTTTGGCGATCGCGCGACGTCCACGCCCTTCCATAATGCCCGAACAGCCAAGCTCTCGTTGCCCTGCATTGGATTGAAGAATTGCGGCGCCCATTACACTACCAAATAAACCATATCTTTACAAATAATCGTAAGATAATATCTCCAAAAGACGTTATATTCGTCCAACTGCTCCCATTATAGCCAATGAAGAATGTACATCACATTTGACACTCTGGTCAGCGAATAGAGATTACTCCAAATAAACCCTTCTGACTAACCATCGCTAAATCTAAGGCCGACTACACTTATTTAAACCTATCCCCTCCAGCTAAGAACCTCTAATCATCGTCCAAATCGGACGAATATCCATTATAAATACAGCAGCTCCAACACTGGGTGCGTACGCCAATACTAGTTAATCAACATTCTCTCTTTCCTCGAAAAGACCGACTTAGCACTGAGGGCTGCCACGTAAGCCCCCGCCGACCTCCTCTTCTTTCCTGGCTCAGAGGAACGCGCCGCATCCAGTGCCTCGTAGATCAAGATCATAGCATCCTACTCTGTACCAAATCTGCTTCTAAGATCCTTCAGCCTACTCGCCAGCTTCCTGGGTCCAACCTAACGACCTAACACGCTCCGGCCCTGGGCCTCCGGCCAGTGCCGCATCATCACGACACAGACGCGTGAACGATACTCCTTCATAAACATAATCGATTCTCGGGCATTGCTAGGACAACGCACAAGGAGTAACACTAATCCACCGAGGACAATTTAATCCACTGTGATATGAGCAGACTCTTAGGACGGCTGGAACGATGCAAGCCAATACAAACGGCTGCCGCTTCTCGCCTCACAACTAAATGGTCTGTCAAGAATCGAGCAAAATGCACAGCAGATACAACATCAACAAAGAGACACTAAGAAACCCAAGAAGGCCATATAACCCCTCCCCGCTAAGAACCACTTCGTCGCGACATCTCGGCGATCGTTAGGTTGTAGATTTCACTGCCTGCGCATTACCATCGTCAGTCCCACTGAGGGGGAAAACGGCTCTTACGCCTGTGAGGCGCCTCGACTTAAGCGCCTAAATCACCTCAACTAGAAGCAAGTACGCCATGAGCAGAGGTTCTAAAACCTTCAACAAGAGCTCATCCGCGTGAAGGAAGGGCGGCGAGCCCCTGATACTATGGATACTCTTGGGGCGCAAAGAACGGAATCTCCTTCATGTACCGAGGTGTCGATTTTCCTTCCAACGAAATTCAAATGTCTCAGTAAATATTCACTTAATCAACGATCCCGCCGATCACCTCAATACTTACAAAAATCGACGGAGCCCGCATGCAGACGTGACCAGGCGCAGGCTTTCGCCACCACGCCAAAGGCCGCCTTCGGGCCCGTTCAACAGAATTCCCTTCATCTATCTCGCCATTCGCGAACTACCGTCGCGCTTCGCCTCCCAGCCTCATCTGAGCTGTGACGCACGCAGCTCGAGCTACCATCTATCGACCATCAAACAAGGACAAGTAGAAAGCTGAAAATCATACGCATAAAAGATTCAACGCCAGTCCTGAAGATAGATTGGCCCGATTTAAAAATTCGGGCCGCGCCATCGCGGTCAGCCTACAATCAAAGCGGACTCGATGCCTTCTATCTCGAAGAACCTCAAGCTAGCATGGCCGAGGTCTCGCCAAAGCGTAAAAGTACATAAACGGTGAAGAGGCCCTCATATCAAAGAAGCGAGAGCCCACCAGAAAGAAAAAAGGGACGATGGTATTGAACGACGCATGAGCCCTAAGAGACAAGACAACCAAAGGAAATCCCTTCAGCCAGATCTGAGCGATCCCCTAAAAGGCTGTAGTCCCGTGACCGTCTCGGGGCCTCCACCGTAAACTGGCTGACCTACGACATTACCTCGCTTCATAACGCTTCACTCCACTAACGGCCTCAGTATCACAAGTCCTGCATGAGGTGCGAAACGAGCAATTCCTGAGATGGCCGACGCAGATGAAATGATATCCCGCGACAAGGGATAATACCTGTAGCACATGAAGTTCCACTGCGGATCATGGACATCGCATCTGACAACTCAGATACAACTAATAAGAGAAGAATATTTGATAATAAATAATGGATATCTTCTGCCGTTTACATTCCAGGAACCAAGCTCGACCAAACCCAAAGCCAGCCTAGGAACTATTAACTACTCCTACCGCAGCCTCGCTATCTCGACAGTAACCGTTAAGCACCACTCGGGAGAAATCCATGTGATCTCAGGAGGATTTACTGGAGGAGGAGAATCTAGTTCGCTCGAAAAGCCCACCTACTGGCATAAGATCGCCAGGATAATGGGAAATACAAGCACTATCTAAATCGGCCGCTGACCACACTACCATCACGCTTCTTCTCTCGACTAGACTGAAGGGTTGTTGATTCCCATGACGACTCACCGGTAGTCCGCGCGAATTGTGGCCAACACCAGCCAATCGTTTTAATTGATAATGGGAGTTCGGCCGACATCATCTTCGCCTACCACAAAGATGGTATTGGAAGAGTAGGTTAGATCCCGCCAAGACACATCCGCGAGATTTTCGTGAGAGAAGGTACTACCGCTGGCCTGACCAATGGGTGTCGACTCGGGAGAACCTCGGCTGTGCAAACGACGACAAAGAAGGTTCCTTTATAGTGGACGCCCGCACCCTATAATATAGTCAAGCAAAGTGCATCCTCCCTCAACGCAATAAAAGCCATCCCCTCAAAGATATGTCATACATGATAATCAAATCCCGAGGCACGAATGGAGCCTGGACGGCCGAGGAAATCACGGTGGCCAGAGTGTCACGTTCCATGAAACAAAAGCGCCGCTTGACTACTTGAACGCCGACGAGCTTGATATAGCGCCGACGAGGCGCTCACCCGACCGAGAGCCCTCGTAAGAATCCAGAACCCGTGCTGCTGGATGACGACCCGAACATCTTGCTTAAGACGGACGGCAAACTAGCTAAGACTCCCAAAAGCCTCCTCTCACTCGCCGAGACAAAATAGAGATGTTTTTGCATGGAAGAATGTGACATGGAGGAATCGACCCTAATAAATGATCACTACGTATTGAACACCAACCCCTCCTTTAAACCGGTCAAGCAAAAACGCCGAAGTTTCGCTCTAGAAAGGCAAAAGGCCATCAATGAGGAGGTCAGCAAGCTCCTCCAAGCAGGAGCGATAAGAGAGGTGGAATACCCCTGAAAAGATTCAACGCTTGTACTCAAGTATGAAAGCTAATGGCAATGGCTTAATTGCACGACTTCACTCTGACATAAACAAAGCATGCCGTATGACAAATTCTTCCTCCGCCCAGGATCGACCTCTCATCGCGGATGCCATCGCAGGCACCGAACTTAGTTTCATGGATGTATTTTCCGGCTACAAACTGGGACGCGATGGGACTTTGACCAAGAAAAGACTTCGCTCGTCACGTGACAAGGAACCTTAATACATCTGCACGCCGTTGACTCAAGAATGCAGGAGCAACCTACCAGAGACTAGTAAACCGAATGTTCCAAAAGCGCATTGGTGCAACAATGAGTGTATACATACGATATGTCAGGAAGTCCACTAAGTCCGATCTCCATATCACTCCATCTCGAGGCATTCCGCAGATCCCGAGGAATTATAACATGAAGTCAACCCAGTCAAACGCGCCTGTGTGCCACCGGAAATTTAGTCCATAGAAGAACCACAGCAACCAGGCAACCCGCACAAATGAAAGTTATCGCTCACACGCCGCCGCTCTCGTGGAATAAAGGAGGTCCAATGTACCGACAGAAGTGGTCGTGTACTTTGCCGCTTCAGAACCGTGAGCGAAAGTGAAAATGCACCCTTCTTCCAAGTTCTCAGGAAAGCCTTCAAAGTGGGACACAAAAATGTGAAGAAGCATTCACAAAGATTAAAAACATACCTGAAGTCTCCTCCCATTCTAGTGTCCCACAAGGAGAACTCCTCACTTCAGATTTCAACAGATCGATTTTCAACTAATACAAAGACTCGCCGAGACAAAGAGTCGAGTCCGAAGACCTACCACATCGGCAGCCGAGCCTTGGTGAGGAGCTCTGAGAGCAGGGTACCCGAGAATGGAAAAGTTGATACTAGCACTGGTGACTGAGCCTAAGCTCCGTCTCCTATTTCCAGCTCACCATAAGTCCCAAATGAAAATTCAACGGCGGTGTATTACACAAACCAGAAGTCTCCTAAGGTCGATGAAGCGGGCCATGTAGCTAAGCGAGTTCGACTGATCGTGTACAGCCGAAATCGCTATAAAGGGACAGTCCTAGCCGACTCACTACGGAATCTCACCCGACAGAGTCACGAGCCCACACAAACGCAGGATCTAATCTCCCATATGGAAACTCTCCGCATGGAGCCTCAAACGCACAGTGGAGCGGAGCAAGCTTAATCCTCACCTCACCGTGGGCGGGACGTACATTGAATACGCACTGCTCGTTCCACGCCCAAACAATGAACAGCATGAGGCCGCGTCATGGGCGGCCTCAACCTCACCCACTCATTGTAGGTCGACCACTGTAGGTCCACAAAGGGACTCCCAACCGTGTCAGCAGATAAAGATACATAACAGGGCCAAAAGTGAGACGATGGTTCTATATCTCCAAAAGGTCCGATTTGCTAAAAAGTTTGTATTGTTCGTCAAGTACGCCCCCCGCAACAGAATACCCCAGTCGACGCCTGTAAAAACTCAGCCACGCCAAGAAGATCTCACGCGGTCAATGCCCGCTTCTGACGACGAAGTGTAATCCCCATCGCACCCTTACAAAGATGGTGGTCTCCCCAAGAGGGATCCTTGCCGAATCGATGGACCCTATTTGGGATTATATTAATGACTAACCCCATCGCATTTAATTCGAAAGAGCTTTCGCTAAGATAAGAGTAAGGGTCTCCAGTTTTTACTAATCAAGTGGTGGTAGCCTTTATAAGCGAGGATTCTCTCACACCTTTCCCGAAATGCATGTAACATGAGAAGACAATCGAGTATGTACTAAGGAAGTACACGAAGGCATATGAAACTGGCATCTGAGCCTCGAATCGCTAGCCAGGAAAGTTCGAGGCAGATACCGGTCAGCCCACGATACTTAAAGACGCCGAATCGACCCAGTCAAAAGACGCAGACCGCAGAACACGCCTAAAATATCACGCCCGTCGAGAGCCCCAACATCAATCACTGCCCCCGCCCTTCTAGCAATGTGGCTTCGACATATTGGGGTTATTCTCGTTTCACTGGCAAGGCCAATGTAAATTTATAATCGTCGCAGTAGATTATTTCACTGGGCTGCCGAGCCGAGCCCTTGCCCACGACATGCACGTACATACGCACTTTGTGGCGTAGCCATCATATGCGGTGTTCTGTGATCCCAAGAGCCCTAGTATCGATACGGAAAACAGCCTGACAACATCAATTCGCCAGTGGATTTTGTGTCGAGCTCTAATTAAAAATTATTACTGGCCACCAAGACACCCGCAATCAAACTGACAGTCGGGTCAACATCGTAACCCTTAAAGCCAGCTCAGCACTGCTAGAAGATCTTAAAGGAAGGTAGAATACCTCCGAGGTACTACAGCCCACAGGATCTACATGTGGTCGCTGAACTCCTGAGACCCCATTCGCCTCTGCAAATTCTCTCGCACGCGCAGATCCCCCGTCAGATTAAAATAAAATCTCCTAGAGTCGAGTTAGCATCGGAGGAACAAAATGACGAGGCCCTGCGTCTGAACTTGGAACTCTTGGATGAAAAACATGAACAGGTTCAACAGCGCACAGAAGAGTATCAAAGGAAGACAGCCATGTACTACAACCAGAGAGTCAAGCCCCAGGTTACATACTGTGGATTCGTTCCAAAAGCCGCTAGGCCAAGAATCCAACGCGATGGGAAACTAGGCCCCAATCGGGGTTGTCCTTGCATAATAACCCGAGTCATCGACTGTAGCAATTATGAGCTCCAAACAGAGGAGGGAAAATCTGCAACATACACGGAACATGAGCACCGGCGTTTACTAAAGAGGCACCTGGCTTGTAATAAAACCTTATCAATTCTTATGTGACTAGTCGGGCACGCGCGGGTAATGTAGTATCTCAAACAGTCCGGATATATAAAGAAACATACACAATGAGAAAATTCAAGTCTCTCTTTATTCCAAATGAATCATATTCTGCATAATCATGGTGTCCTTATCACATCTTGAAAAACACTCAAGACAAGAAAATCACAAGAAAAAAAAAAAAAAAAAAAAAAAAAAAGAGGAGACAAAGGAGAAAGACAGAATAAAGAAAAAGAGGGGTGTGATAGGGAAAAAAGAAAAGAGGGAAAAAAAAGATGGAGACAAAGGAGAAAGACAGAATAAAGAAAAAGAGGGGTGTGATAGGGAGAAAAAAAAAGAGGGAAGAAGAGGTAGAAAGGAGGAGGAAGAAGATAAAAAGAAAAACAGAGAGAGCAGCGCAAAAGATGCGCCACCCCCTCCGGATGCACTCCCCAAATTTAAAGCTAGGAATAACATGACCCCACAAAGCGGAGACTAGGAAAACACAACCCCACGCATGAAGTTAATTCGTAAAGGCCGATCCAAAGGGCGGCCGTGAGGAACTCCAAATAAGGCAACGAACGCCGAGCATCCATCCTGTGCGAACTTCATCCACCCACCGTGAAAGCAGAATCTCCAAAAGGTTAAGATACGAGGCAACAGAGCTAATTATTTATAAGGAGGTCAAGCGCTCGAAAATTCACGCACCGCTCCGCATTCTCCATAAATCAAGATTAACGACTTCCGTCACTCTTTTCGAGACATGCGAGGCGCTTCTGGGCTCACCAAAGCTCTTCACATACCAAAATCATGCGAGGCGTCACCACCAAAGCCCTTCGCACACTGAAAATCACTCATAACGTGTCGACTCACTTCGACGAGCCCCACTCCAAGACAGCCACGCCTCAAGAGTCGACCACCTCAAAGCCAAGCATCGCTCACTTCTACTTGAACGCCCACCGCCACTGCGTCAGAGCCTGGGCCTGCTCACTTCGACGAGCTCCTCTACTGCATAGGGCCATGCCGCCCGAGTCGACCACCAGTTACATTGCCACTCTGGGCTTGAACGCCTACCAAGGCCACAGATCCAAGAGCTCTGGGCTGTTCACTGACGAGCTCCCATCAAGACAGCCACACCGCTCAAAAGTCGACCACCAGTTACATCGCCACCTCTGGCCAACGCCACTGTTAGCCACAAATGGCCAAGAGCCCACTGGCTCACTTCGACGAGCTCCTCCACTTCCGCACAGCCACGCCGCTCAAGAGTCGTACCACCAGCCATCGCCACCTCGGCTCAACGCCACTGGCGCCACAAAGGCCAGGAGCCCCGTTGCTCACTTCGACGAGCTCCTCTACTCAAGACAGCCACGCCCTCAAGAGTCGACTCACAACCAGCTACATCGCCACGCTGAACGCCACTGGCAGCCACAGGAGCCCGGGGCTTGTTTGATTTTGACAAGCCCTTCACGCACTCCGCATGCACGGCTCCATCTTTACTCATTCATATTGACAAGGCCTCGCCCCAACTCCGGGAATGACTCAGCCCTCACTATTCATACTGACGCAGCCTCACGTAGACTCCAGACACAGAATGTTCCTCCTGCAGCTCTATACTCCACTAGGCCCTGTCCCACTCATCCAACTGACTATTCCCATTATCATATGCTGACGAGTCCTTCACTGCATCCCATACAACAAGCCCTCCATCTTACCATTCCATCTACGGCACCATCTCTTAACCTTGTAATTCTGACGAGCCAATTACTATTCACGTTGACGCAGCCCTTCACGCGACCCGCATTGCACCCGCCCTTCCTACAATCTCATAATCGACGAGGCTCCATCCATCAACCTCGTAATGACGAGCCCCTACTATTCACAAAAGGATTCCAGCCCTTCACGTACCCGCACGTACCTGCCCATCTTACGCCATTCATATCGACAAAGCTCGCCCTCAACTCGAATGACGAGCCTACTATTCACGACAAAGTGATTCAGCCCTTCAGCCGCGCCCAAAATGTACGGGCTCCTTCCTACAATTCACCGACGAGGCTCATCCATCAACTCGTAATGACGAGCCCCTACCATTACGCTGGACGCAGCCCTCACGCACCCGCATGCATCGGCCCATCTTACCATTTATTGACAAGGCTCGCCCTCAACTCGTAATGACGAGCCCCTACTATTTGCCAAAGGATTTGGCCCTTCCACCGCGCCCGCATGCATCTGCCCTTCCTACACTCATCGACGAGGCTCGGGCCCTCAATCCGGGGAGCACTGAGCCTTACTATCTTTACAAAGGACGGATGCCACTGCATGCACTTGTCGATCATCGCGATACAGTGATTTCGCCTCAACAATCCCACTGACGAGGCCGCATGATTCGCAGCACTTGCTCATCGACCTTACGTGACGCTCCTTCCTACACTGAGTACCGACGAGGCTCATCCATCAACTCAGAATGACGAGCCCCTACTATTCACAGTGACGCAGCCCTTCACAGACCTTACAGACGGGTCGATCTTACCATCTCATATTGACAAGGCCTCCTCAACTCGTAACGATCTCTACTACTCACAGCTGATCGAGCCTCGTCGCGCTCCGTACTGCACTCCGGCTCCTTCCTACAATTCATACTGACGAGACTCATCCATCAACTCAGAATGACGAGCCCCTACTATCTCACAAAGGATTTGCGCCCCTTCACAGACTCAGATATTTTTGTGCTCCATCTTACCATTCAGAGCTGATGCGCTCCTCAACCTCGAATGACGAGCCCCTATCATTCATTGTAAAGGATTCCAGCCCTTCACGCACTCCGGCTGCATCCGTTCCTTCCTACAATTCACCGACGAGGCTCATCCATCAACCTCGCACGACGAGCCCCTACTATTCACGCTGATGAGCCCTTCACAGATCTGCATGCACGAGCTCCATCTACCATTCATATTTACGCGTCATTCCTCAACTCGTAATGACGTTCCTACTATTCACAAAGGATTTAGCCCTTCACGCGGGCCCGCATGCATTCGCGCTCCTTCCTTGCCAATCTGAGCTGACGCTCGCCCTCAACCTCGTAATGACGAGCCTCTACTATTCACAAAGGATTTGCGCCCTTCACAAGGCCCCAAATGCATTCGCCTCTTTCCTACAATCTATAGTTTGACAAGGCTCGTCTCAACTCGTAACGACGAGCCCCTTACTATTCACAATGACGAGCCCTTCACTACGCCCGCATTGACGGCTCCTTCCTACAATTCATACCGACGAGGCCCGGCCCCTCAACTCGATGGACAAGCCCCTACCATTCACAAAGTGACGAGCCTTCACCGCAAATCGATCACGGGCTCCCCTCCACCATATATTCGACGAGCCCTTTACCGGAAATCCCATTACCCGCTCCTTCCTACTATTTACATTGACGGCCTTTCCCCTCGCGCTCCGCATCTTACGTGCTCCTTCATAAATCCTATTGACGAGCCTCCCTCAATCCGCAGGGACGAGCCCTTACTATCACTCTGCGAGCCTCTTTACAAAGATCTAAACTCGACCGGCTCCCACCTACAATTCACAAGCACGAGTTCTGGCAACAAATCTACTTTACGAGTCTTCTATTATTTACGGGCGAGCTCATGCAATATTCTACCCGAAAAATCTCTCCCCTTCAACACACGTGGTCGAAGCCTACCAACCCCACACGCGACGAGCCGACACCAATAGTCTCCCAAGACGAAGCCACCTGCCATCGACGACTACCACAAAACCACCAACACCCGCCTAATAAGACTTAATGGCTGTCACAGCCCAATCGACGAGCTCCATCCACTCCAACCATATGGGGAACCAAGCCAGCTAAACAGATAGCACGCAAAATTTCGCCGATACACTTTAAATAGCCGAGACCTTCAACCGGATACGCTCAGAAAAAGAATAAAGCATATCTCAATTAGAACACAAGTTTTCAAAAACGGGTATTTGTCGGTAGCGAAGGTTATTGCATTAAATCAGCCCAACAAAAAGGGAGGTCACATCAAGAAAGCATAAATGAGTTCAAGAATTTAGGCATCAGACGATGAAGAATGAGAAGGGATCTCGCAGAGCAATGTGCTCCCCGAATAATTCAGACGGCACCCTCCGCGCCTCACTGGCCGAGGTCAAAGTTGAAATCGATCCGAAAGTACTAACGGCCTTCCGTTGAAAAGCCGAGTCACCGTGGCTTCCACCGAAGCACCAAAATTGATCTTGCAATTGTTTGATAACCTCGTCCCTCTCGAGTAACCATGCCGATTACCGACAAGACTACAAGAACCACTACATTCATCGCCAGCCGCCTTGATAAATTTACAGCCTTCTAAGACTCACGACGAAAGGCCAAACAACACTCGTCTCAAGCCTCGCGAAAAGCAATTTCGAGCTGTTTTTCTTGGCGCCTCAATCACCAGAACCCCACGCAGCCTCCACCTCCGAAGATCCCACGTACGCCGGGGAGGTGATGAGCTCCTCCTAACCATTCAAGCTCATTCCGACATCTCAACCCCCTCCCGAAGTCTCGACTAACTCACCCTCTCGCAAGCAACTGAGCTCACCCCTAACCTCCCGAGACTCACCCTCAGCCTTCATCAAACTGCTCCGGACCTCGTTCTCTCTATTTTCTGCTCGAGCACGAGCCGATGAAGTGTGCTTAAGATCAGACTTAAGCCTACGATTCTTCACTAACAATGATTTGCCTCAAACGCCCGCCATGAGAGAAGCCACTTTCGCTTATAACCGGCGATCTTCACATGTTTTTCTATCCACCATTTTATCAACAGTTCTCTCGAAATGGTGGCAGCCCGTATATCGCATACTGCATATAGTGTTCAAAGCATTTAACAAGAAGTGGAAATAAACACACCATGCACTTACTCGCTAATCCCCTAAAAGACAACGCCTAAAGCTTCATCAATTGGCACCCCTTCGATCCCCTAATGTCGACTTCGAGAATGGATGAGACTCAAGATTTGTCGCAAGTTCCCAAGACTAGAGAGCAAAGAAGCCCTCGATTGCACCGCATTTTTGCTCACTTTTTCTCATCCGCCCATCCCCGAGGAGGTGACTTCTGGGCATTGTCGTGGCGCTGATTCCATAATGTTATAGGCGTAGCCGTCACCAAGCGGGCGACGGTTGCACTTGAAAGACCCTTGGTCTTGACGATACCTTAGGAGAAGACAAAGAAGGTCAGCCGTGGCGACGACCCCCGTCCGCCGTGGACAGAAGAGGGACACGCCCGTATTCGAGCTCCCGCCGTGGGCGGCGAGGCCCCCTCCGGCCCCATCAGAGAAGAAGGAGAGACACTCAACTTCAACCTTGGCCGAACTCCACCGGGTCCTTTCGCAGGAGTCCACCTTTTTTCTCTTTCACACCCGGGCTTCCGAGACGCCGCCTCAAATGAACTAAAATCTCTCCCTGTGCAGTGAGGCAGCAAAGGCCCAAAGGAAAACTCCGAGGGTAGAAAGAGGCGAGGGCCTCAAAACAAGAGGAACGTGTGCAACAAATTAGAGGAATTAGAATGTTCACTCATCAACCCCGCATAGGAACGTGCGTATATCTTCCAACGCCAGGAGCCACAACAAAGATCTTCGTCGCCGAGGTCAAGACGAGCATCCGAAGCATAAGGAAAGCTTAAGGTCGAAGTATTCGACCGCCTCAGGACAAATCAAACCAAAAGTAATGCAAACACTACGAAGGTTATCGTGGGCGCCCAATGCCTGGGCACACCTGTGGTATCATCCCCGTCACAGTCATAATTCCCAATTGGAACCACTAACTAAGAACATCAGCCCTTTCCATGACCGGCGAAGAAGGAAGGTCCGAGATCACTGCAGGAGACCCGTAACGTCCGGAAAAATAAATAAAACCTCCTCGTAGTGAGCTTTCATCGGACCTAAAAGACGTGGAGGAACATAGCCACATTGGGACGCCAAACCTCTGGCCCCAAAAGACCAATAAACCAACTAAAATACCCCAACCATTGGGAGCCAACTGGAAGGCAGATGTTGAAATGTTGAAGAACTTTTACGATGCAAAGGAAAGCGAAGGTCACATTAAAAGCAACTTCAAAAGGCACTACAACAGCACTCCGAGGCGGTGTGCTGGGTCAGTCAGGACCATATTCTGGACACTGTGGAGAGGCCGATAACGCCGAAGAAAGTAGACTCATATGAAGGATCATCCTACTTAGTGGCCCACTCGCGGTACGAATCTACGGCCCCGAGGAAGTCCGACCCTCAGATATTTGATCGTGCTTATTCTCTTTTACCCTTACCAAGGGAGCGGGAGGCGCCAGAGTGTGTTGAGGCCAAACGACTGTCAAACAAAAGGGGAACACCCCTAGCCCGCCCGGACCTAAGATCACCAAGAGTCATCAGCCGACACGCAAAGAGGAAGAACGACAGGACCCATGACGAAGCAAACAAGATAAACGAAATCCGCACGATCGAATCCTAGAGCCTCGTCAGACAATCGAAAGAAACACGATTGTGACGGATGCCGCGGGCCCGTGAATGAGAGGAAAACGCCGTAAAATAATCAACACTCAAAATGCATGCAGAAAATTCGTAACGAAATACAAGAACGCCAAGAAATATAAAGACAAAAGTGGGAAGTTATGAGGCCAAAGGAAGTCAGAATTGGGAAGGTTGACAAGAAACAAGGGAAAACAAAGGGAGTATGAAAAACAAGCGCGAAACTCGAAGAGCCATCATTAACGCACTAATGCATGACGGCGGTCGTTAATTAATCCACATCCGCGCATACCCGGGAAATAACAACCGCCGCGGCAGGATTAATCATGCCCTTCGCTTCACGCAGTCCGTATACAAAGCCGGGGCAACCGGGATAGGATACGTGAATCGCCGTGCATTTCATTCGGGCCACCCCAGCAGCGCGTGAGGGACTGTGCCACGTCCATGTCCTTCCATAATGTACTCGAACAAAGGCCTAGCCCAAGAAGTTCCATGGATTTGGAAGAACAGGAAGGCCCATACACGGCCAGTCAAACCATATCTTTACAAATAACATAAGATAGAATATTCCCTAAAAGACGTCCTATTCGTCCAATCAAGTCCTATTATAAAGGGAAGGAAAAGCAACAGAAGACCGTTAGTTGGATACCCCCCAATAAGGAAGGAGGATTACTCCAAATAAACTCCTTTGACTAATCAATTGCTAAATCTAAGGCTGACTACATGAGGAAACCTATCCTCCAAAGGGAAGAACCCCTAATCATCATCGAAATTGGATGAATATTCATTATAAATACAAGGCCGCTCCATCACTAAAAGGTACGCCAATACTAAGCAATCTGAACATCTCTTCTTTCTCGTAAAGAATCTCGACTTAGTGATTACGCTGACTCTGCGAAGCCCCTCGCCTAAATTTCTATTCTTTCTCTCGGGGTTCTTCAGAGGAACGTGCCGCATCCGCAGCTCAGACGCATCGCAATAATCCTAATTTAACCCAAACGGTTCCCAAGATCCTTAGTCGGCCCTCGGGGCCAGCCTTTCGTCCAACCCAACGCACCCAACACGCTCCAAATCAGCCTCCGCTGAAAAGGAGAACTCATCACTTACAATTTAGAAAAACCCAATATTTATTCATTTTATGCCAATAACTTATAACTTCATAAATTTAAACCTATATTTTTTAAAAGTTTGAACGCGTCTAGTCTCAACCACTATACCTACTTTATTTATTTATTATTATTTTTCAGATACTAGAGATATTGAAAATTTAGCATCCATATTTGAAAAAAACAATCTTCATATTGGGAATTATAAATACAACACTCATTTGACATTTTTGATATTTTTATTCTGCTCAAAAGGGAGTTCAATATTAAATAGCTAAAAAAAATAATTACATTTTAGTTTTTGCAAATGATAGGGAGATATCTATCTGCTGTATTTAACTCATATAATAAAAAATGTTTAATGTGTTAGAATTGCAAACATATGAAAAAAAGAAAGTCTCGGAATCAAGTTATTTTTCAAAAAAAAAAAAAAAGAATCATTTCTTTTCAAAAGGATGATAGGGATCTTTTTTTTTTTAAAAAAAAACTTTGGATTAAGGTTTTTTCTTAATAATATTAAAAAAGATGGATAGAAGTTTCTTAGCCCCCACGAAGGGAAAGACTTGTTTAGTTACATAAAAATAATGAGGCATTATTATAATATATTCTTTGGAGCATTCCAACAATTCATGCCAACGGATCAAACTTTGCAATAGGGAATTTGTCCAATTCCAAATAAACTCCAACAAATGGAAATTGGCCACTTGTAAATAAGAACTTGTCATATGGCATTTTACTTAAAGCTAAAATGCTTTTCAATATTTTGTTTTTTAATTTTTTTATGGCTTATTGTTGAATTTTTAAAACATTTTATTGAATAGAAAAAGATAAAATATTTGGTTTTTCGGCTTTATCTTAATACTTTTTTTAATGTATTTTTTATTAAAAAATAGATATTATAATATGAGAAAATTATATTTATTTATGATCCAATTGAAATGATTCGTTTCATACCAATTGAAATGGTTCTTCCTTATGGCTTCCCACTTCCCCTGCCCAGCAGTTAGGAGGTCTATAATCTTCTCATGATCAGGATTTTCTACCAATTTCTTGAATTTAGAACCGTGCTTGAGTTACTTTAGTTTGAACGTTTCATTGATTCTTGTATGAAATCCATTCTCACAATGATATCAGTCTTCTTATTCCCACCATATTTGCATAGAATTCCCTGGCCATAGTAGAGAATCCAGGCGCCGTGTGTGCACAAAAGCACTCCCAACCTCTCTTTTCTATTATGTCAGAAAAAAGGGGAAATCAGCTTCCCAAAACCTCTTTCGCTGACGAAGCCCTTGTCAGCCAACATCCTATTCCATAAATCTTAAGCTTCTGCAAAGACAAAGTCTTTACTTCGCTCCTCGCTTTCTTCTTCGTTGCACCTCACCGTTTTCTCTGCCTACGCCTCTTTCTTCCCTCACCGCTCTTTCTAACGCTTTGGTCGGATTTCTATTTACATTCGTGGATGGGCCTCAAACCGAGGTTCCAAATGAACCTCCTCCACACTCGCAATGTTCACTCATGAACTCATTAATTATTTTGTTAAGATCCGTAATTGCGGTTTCGTTATCTCGCCATGGGTGAGAATTCGAATCGGGCAATCGGTTTTGTGGTTTTCGTAGTCAAGAGAGAAAAGAAAGTGAATGGCTGAGAAGACGCACCGAATGGAAGTTTTGGGAAGAGCTTCGCTGCTCACTTTGTTTGATGGCTCAATGTTATTACTGTCTTATGGAATGTCGTGACCTTAAAGCATGAGTTACAACACTAATTTCTAACAATAATTGTCCCATATAAAGTTGCAACGCCCAAATCCATATGTTTAAAACCTCAATTTATTGTTATTTGGACAATTCTGGTCGCAACCTACTTAGTTTTGTCGCGACCCCGAAAGTGGTCGTGACCAAAAAATTGAAGTCGCGACCCATCTTTCTTTTTTGCCATCAATATAAATGAGATCAATTTTTTTATATGATCATACACCATGCCTCCGACTACCACTAAATGGCGAATACATGATGTCGCAAATCCTAGCAGTTAATGTTGCAACCTAAAATTTCTTATTCTAATGTTTTCAATTTAGAACCGGGTCGCGACCTCAAAAGCATGTCTCGACCTAGAAAATTTCCTGGTCTCCAGGAACAATTCAAAGTCATATAAGACTAAATCAATAAACCCAATTCAAACAAACAAAAACAATCAACCTTCATCATTCAAATATGCAACAAATCAACTCATGAAGCATCAGATTCAACAATGAATTGGAAATTCCAATTCCCCTAAACTTCAATCATGCATTCTCTAAAAAAAAATATAACATTTATCAAAGAGTTGATTACTTCCCTTTATATCTCAGAGCATATCATGCTTATAATTACAACTCCATCTCTGCCTACGCCCCATCACCAGAAGCACAAAGTAGTAGAACAACATAAATAATATTTAACAATAAACAAAAGCTTAGCTGAAAACTCAAAACTTTTTAAAACATAAATTGACTAATAAAACTTAGAAATAAACGTGAGGCAATGGCCCCACAAAGTCGCGTTCGCTTTTGAGTCCTTAGTCGACTTGTCGTGAAGTTCTTGTCAAATTTTTCCTTCACTAAGATCTGTATCAATCATATTTCTTCCAAGATACCGCTTCAACGAATTACTTATTTTAAACTCTTCCATTATCGGTTTTCAATGTCATCAACAAAAGGTTGTACTTGCTATCATCAGAGGCGGCTACTCCATTTTGATTTCAATCTCGCTCGAAAAAGCTTCGCCGAGTTGAATAATGGGACCTGATCTCCTGCTTTAACTTCTCTCCTTAGAATCCTTTGATCGTGCCATTTCTTTGTCTTGTCTTTGTAAATCCTGGCATTATCATAAGCTTCATTTCTCAACTCTTCCAATTCATTTAGTTGGAGTAATCTTTCCTCTTTAGTAGCCTTGAAATCAAAATTCAATTTATTGGTAGCCCACATAGCTTTATACTCCAATTCGAGAGGGAGGTGACAAGGTTTTCCAAAGACAATCCTATATGGGGACATTCCAATGGGAGTTTTATATGCAGTTCTATATGCCCACAATGCATCATGCTTTAGAGACCAATCTTTTATGCTGGAGCTTACAATCTTTTCTATAATTTTCTTTATCTCCCTATCGAAATCTCACAGCTATTTGTTTGAGGATGATACAAGCCAAACTCATGATGTGTTTGATTCATATCTCCGCTTCATGAGTTTCTTAAACACCTTGTTTGCAAAATGACTTCTCCATCACAATAATAGTTCCGGGGTGTCCCAAATCTACTAAAATATTCCTCCAGAAAAACCCCCCTAAAACCTGTATTAGCATCATTCTTAGACAAGCCGCTGCCTCAACCTAGTTTGGACACATAATCCACACTAGAGTATGTAAAGATTTCAAATGAGATGAAAAGGCCCCATAAAATCTATTCCCCGTACAATTAAATAACTACACCACCAGGATACCATGCAGGGGCATTTCATGCGTCAGGTCGATATTTCCCATCTTCTCGTTAATCGATCACAAGTTTCACCCATCTCAAACAATCCTTGAAAATAGTAGGCCAACAAAAACTTGATCGAGAATTTATGGTTGTTTTGTTCCCTCGCAAAGTGTCCTCCATGCGTGATGCACGACATTCTTGTAAAAATTCGCCTAATCACTTTCTCGGTACACACCTCGCCGATGATCATATCGCCTCTTTTGAATAATAAAGGGGTCATCCCGTATGTAAACCTATTGTCGCCCTCAATTTCTTCCTCCGTCAGAAGCACTCGTGGCATCACTCCACAAGCTAGAAAGTTCACAATATCAAGATACTAAGGTGATTAATGACAATAAATAACTCGCTCATTCGAAAATTTTCTCAAGCACTGGTTCTTCTTCACCATGCAGAAGGTTACTACTCTTGACAAGTGATCATGTCACGCCCGGAGGCGCAAGATACTGGACTGACTTTACTTGCTTTATCAGACGTTGGTGTGTCCAAGTCTTATAACTGTATCAACATATCGTATACAAAAATACAAAATAAAACTACCACCGTAGTGGTGTTTAAAGAGACATTTATAGAGGATTACAAAGAGATAATAGAAACATGGGATTGAAGATCACTTTGTAACTCAATGAGAATATTTAAAGAGATAATAAAGATGAATAAATATGGGATTATAAAACGTTTCCAAGTGTCTCTCCCAAAATAAATCAATATAAAGTTCAAGATTCAAATGATAAGTTTTCGTGGGTATCGAAGTTTTAATGTGAAGAGAACATTCTTATGTATACGAGGATTCAATGAGTAAATTTTAATAGTTTGTCTAGGTGTTGTTGTTGGAGGAATCATAAGATCTTGGTCACAGTTTCACTCGAAGTGATTAGGTGAAAGAAGACACTGGAGAAAAGAAAAGACCTTATCTCATATAAGTCCAAATGTAACATAATTCAAAATAGTAGAATCATTTGTATCCGCATGTACTGACATAAGTCGGGTCAAACCACATAAACATTTTTTATGTGCTTTCTTGCTTTTTGTATCTATTTTTTTCATCATTATTGTTCTTAAACTACTCATATATAAATGGTCCATAACTTGGTCAAACATATCTTGTGCCTTCTCATAGAATATCTTTCTTAACAAACCGTTTTCATTTATATATATCACCTCCTTTTTTTTCTCCAACACCATTTTCACTTTCTATGGCCCTTCTCTTCCTTCCCTTCAAACTCATTATTTTTATTTCTCACCCTAGATATAAATTCGAGGCATTTGATTCCAAAATAGTCTAGATATTTGATTTTAAAAAAAAAAGTTATGGTGGTGGACCTCGAGTGGAGGATGATAAGGAGTCAAGCAAACCCCATATCACAACATGGGAGATCCTTAAGAAGGAGATCAAAGAATAGTTTCTCCCGAGTAATGCTTCGTGGATGGCATGGGAATCATTGAAGCTCCTCAAACATATGTGTAATGACCCGTACCAAATAATACAAGTTTTTTTACACGTTTGACCAAGTTTGACTAAGTTTGACCAGATTTGACCAGGTTTGACCAACACTTAGTATGTGGACCAAAGCCATCTTTTCAAGGATGAATAATTTTGGGTTGACTAAGACACTATTTCTGGCCCTCGTTGATACGAGTTCATAGACGGGTTCAACGTCAAAATCCGACTTACAGATAAAAAGTTATGACCTTGAAGAGTCTAAACAAAGAAGATTTTAACGCTAGTCTCAAAGTCAGTTCTTCGCTTACCCGAAAGTCAATTCTGTGCCCCTATATAAACCTAGCCTTGTAAAAGTTGGGAATGAAACCTTAGCCCTAAGACACTCATTTTCGAGCTCTAAACCCTTAAAACTCCCTAAAATCGTGAATCGAATCGGGTCAAGCTGACCCATTTTCAGCCGGGTTCGCTTCAAATTGCGGAGGCGACTCCGTCCACCCACCTTGCACACGCGCCGCCAGGGAGGAGGAGCAAGGTGAGACGATCCCGGGCCGTGGAATCACTACGAACCAAGCAATCGAACCGCCAAGATCCGCCTGGCTGGCGACTTACTTACCACCACCGGTCACCTTTTTTGCATTTTTCGGCCACTCAAGGCAGACCCATACCACCCTCCCACCATTTTTAATTCCTCTGAACTCATTCATGGTCCTTTTCGCATATTCCTCACCGCTTCAGCATATCGATAAAAACAAAGTCGATCGATCATTGATCGAAGCTGCCACCACAAAGCACCTTTGACCAAGGTAAGAGTACCGATGTGTTTCTCGTCTCGGGCTTCGCGATATATATGGTTTGTGAATTTTGGACGCCAGCTTGGTTAGTTTTCCATTTTTTGGGTCATTTAGGTAATTAATGGTATGCTGATCGAAATTGAGTACCACTGGTCAAGCTTGGAAAAATTGAAGATGGATTAGTGAAATTGGATGTTTTTATGAATTTTGGACTCGCTCCATTTCAGAAATTATTCCCTGTGAAAAGCCCAATTTTCAGCATCGGTCTATAGATACTGTAATTTAATTCGTCGTATTCAATTTAGATGGTTTCATAGTTCTTAAAGTTATTCTAAGGCTACTCGCATCCCTAATGTTGCTGGTTTAGTTACTGAGCCTAAGTAGTGTTTTATTTATATTATAGACACTACTAGAAGTTTGGGAGACGATCCCGGCAGTGGTTGTGACTGCCAGCCTGTAGTTTGTGAGTAGTTTATATGTTTTAAATGTTTTGGGGTATTATATTGGTATATAATTATGGTTAATTATTTAATAAATATATAATATTGATCGAATGGTTGGTTATGCATAAATAGAATGATCTGTTTTCATATAAACAAGTTATCATTTCATAATTCTTGTCAACATTTAAATATTTGGAAGTTTTACTGAGTTCATGGATGAGTCTGTGGTATTTAAATATGTTGGGTACGTGGATTGAGGTTTTAAACCACTTTGAAAACTTATTGTTTTAAGAAAGAGATTCACTACAAAAAAACCTTCATTTAGAGATGGATAATTCCGTCTCTAATCCGTCTAGAAACACCTGCATTTATTAGAGACGCAAATTTTCAGTCTTAAAACATCAGAGCAGGATTTCAATGCCTCAAATCCATTCTCCGACAGAGACGAATTCGTTTTCGAATGTAGACTGAATTTTCGGTCTCAAATTCCGTCTCTAAACAGAGACAGATTGATTCTGTCTCTGATTAGAGACGGCATTTTCAGTCTCAAATTCCGTCTCTAAACAGAGACGGATTCATTCGGTCTCTGATTAGAGACAGAATTTTCGGTCATAAATTCCGTCTTTAAACAGAGACGGATTAATTCTGTCTTTGATTAGAGACGAAATTTTCGGTCTCAAATTCCGTCTCTAAACAGAGATGGATTCATTCGGTCTCTTATTAGAGACAAAATTTCTGGCCTTAAATCTCATTCCTAAACAAGAGACTAATTTTCTTGGCCTCAAATTCCGTCTCTAAACAGAGACTTTAATGTTGCTGCCTTCTCGGCAAGACTAAACATTCCGTCTCAGATTAGAGACCGAATATTTCCGTCTATAAAGCCGTCTCAGATCTGAGACGGAAAAATTCCGTCTCTATTTCTAATCAGAGACGAAAAATTTTGTTCATGTTCTATCTATATATACTAATATTTTTTGTTGACATGTCTTGACTTTTCATACCGATCTTGATGTCATTCAAAGCCAATTATATTAAATCATTAAGATGTAGTTTAACAGTTAAATTAATAGATATCATTAAATGGGGTTGAATACACAATACTTTTAATTAATTATAAATCAATAGTATTCTTAAATAACAAAAATGGTAATATTAGTGTCAAATATAGCTACTCGATCATTGTCATCACGTAAAAAGTGTACGAACTGCGGATTTATCCGTTCCTCGTGATCCTGCTTTGCATCTCTTATATTTGTTTACGATTCCTAAGCATTTTTTGGTTTGCCTCGTATTTTTCATTTTGCTCTTTGTATTATTTGGTGTCGGTCTTGTAAATCCTAAACTGATCACGAACAAATTATTTTCTCCCCGCACAAGCCGCACCGATCATCTAACCCAGCGGCTATGACCCGTCATAGTGAAGTGCCACTAAAAGAGGCAATGCTACAAAGATGTTGATATTTCCTCTTAGAGCCAATACCATAGTCTCGATTTCTTCACTCCGACATTTTAACAAAATTTCATTATCATCAACCTGGACGAGGTCTCGCATCGACCCTCCTCCGGTCAGGGACATCCTCCCATAGCCTGATGAAATCATCCTCTTACTCAACAACACATCGATTGAATTTATAAATTTAGTAATGAAAGAATTAACTATTAATATAATAAAACATTAAATTTTAATTAAGATAACATTCAAAGCTTTGGCTTTCTCATTGACGAATGAGCCATCACTCCTTTTAGTATGATTGCGAATAAACAACTAATAATATGTAGGCTTCTTTCCCAAACTTTGTTCCTGTGAGTTCAAAACAAAAAATGTATATAATGTGATCACACAATTAAAATATTATTGTAACAAATTTTCTTATGGTAAAAACCTAACCATGCGCTTCGCATGAAGAATGTGCGATAGATCCTCCAGATGAGCGGCAAAGTTCCACCGGTCACGAGTTTAGCTTGTTTTGTCGTACTTTAAGCAGCGTACTGTGTTTATTGAATTTATCATTCCATGCCTTCCAAATATCATCGTAAACATAGCTCGCTTCCTCGTCGTAGACTTTAATAGTCCAAATGAAACTCCTCAGAGATCTAATAGCCGCATGTTTCTCCCAAAGAATCCTCGACTATGCCACTCTATTTTTTGATCCTAATCAAAATATTTCTATAAATTTGCAAAAAAAACAAATAGTTAGTACAAACTCATTTTATATTTTAAAATTACAATATATCTCAAAGAAATATTGGTTCAAAAATCCTCAAAATACAAATCTCAAATAGTTTCGAGGAATATTCTTCCAAGTATACCCGCCCTGCGTTGCTGCCAAATTTAGCCGATCATCCGTGAGCATTTTTCTTGCGAGGCAACAACCTATGATGAAAATTTTCTTTAGTTTAATATTGAAAAGAGTTAATAATACTAAACAAATAAAGAAGTCATTTTCTTGGTAATGATATTAATCATGACTAGATTGGATAATTAAATGCAATTGACTTAAAATTCTACTGAAAATGACTTGAACATATATTTTTATGCAAACCTATATACAGTGTGGACAAGTGTTTGTGTTTGATACTTCTTATGTTGGTTAAGTGATTAGAGTAATTAATGGGATAGCTCAAGCTCTAGCCAAGTCAAAGAAAAATGATGAGGATAATGGGCCTCGACCAGGTGACCTAAAACATAAACCAAAAGAAAAAAGTCAATTCTTTTCTCGCCCACCCCACATCGATTACTAAAACTGAGTATTCTAGTGTATCGTACATGTCAATTCAATTAAATGTTATCAATTATGACTATCTTCATTAAAGTACTTTGAGTGGTAACTAAATTTAGATCGATGGATAATAATGTTTATGACATGTTAATAATACCTACTTCTATTTGCGCATCGTTGGAAAGGTACATGTGAGTATGAAACGACATATATTATTTCCTGACGGTCATATGCCTGGATTACCCTTAAGGTTTATTAGTTTCCACGTGATGGCGCTTACCCGGTTTATTAGTTGTCACGCATTATTCATGCAATCTAAGCGTTTATTTATTGCCACTTACATGCCGTGAGGCTCAAGCCATCTGACGGTTTATGATGGGTATATGGTAATGCATAATGTTGGTTTCCTCGATACGGAGGTCCATTTCAATATTTATGGTTATGGTAATTTAAGGATTATTTTTACGATGATGATGACTATACATACTTTGAAGTTCCCTCAATTTTTAGGTTGTAACACCAGTTATAATTTTCTAAAAATCACGTCGGTTAAATTTTCGGAGCATTTAATTTCATATTGTCGACTCTGGGGTAATGTCAGGGTTTTGTGAAATGTTTCTAAACGGAACCTACAAAAAGAGTGGACGGAGGTCTGAGAAGAAATGTTCGAAAATAAAAAACATTATTTTCTTATAAATTATGTCACCACCGAGATTTATTATCTCACGCTTATCGCTTTTTTTAAATCAGTTCTCTAGGTCCAGTACCAGAGGGCCTACCTCGCGCTGCATTCAACACCGCTCTTTCTCGCTAAGGAAATTTGCAATACTTTATCTCATCTAATTGGGTTCGGTTTATCGGACTTATTTATTTATTATTTGTACCCCCTAAATTCGCAGTACTTCCGTGAATTATATTAGTATCGAACTCATGGTAGTCCTTACATGTGATGCTTGTGGTTATAACCTACACAGATAAGTCGGTTGTAAGATTTAAGCCATTGCGGGATTTTTCTATATAATCAGGTATCAGGGTAATCGTACGGTTTACTCTTTCTCTTAGGTGGAGTTCATCAGGTATTCCTATGGATTGTATTGCTGGGACTTCACTAGGCTGACCACCTCGAGAACCCGAGGTATCCGGCCTGTCCTCAGCCAATACATGGGTGTGAGGGAACATGTCAAGGAATCTGGCCTCTTGATGTTCGACATAAAAAACATGTCTAATTATGATAAATTGTTCAATTTCATGTCTGTCTGCAGGGTTGAGCGCAAAGTCAATTGTGGAGGTAGGGAGTTCGGGATCTCCCCTCTGCTATGGCAGCAATGAATTGTTTAGTGGACTACAAGATGGCTGGTACCATCTCCACTACACAAAAGGCCAAACTAGATGAGGCCAAAAAGGCATAATATGAGGCAAAGACTTCTAAGAAGTTAGGATGGAAAAAACATAAAGGGAAGGATGTTGCAGTCGCCAGACAGACAGCCTAGCTTCCGACCCGACTGAGTGGATGCTTCATTTGCAATGGCCCTCATAGGGCTCGTGACTACCCGAAACATGAGAAGTTGACAATCTTTGTTCTATGTGTAAGACACTAAAAGATTCAGATTCGATGTGACCTTCAAGAGTTAACTTTACAACTCAATGTCATTCACGGCCAACCCGCTTCATCAAAGTCCCTTTATGTTCGTGGTGCAGCCTTAGCGAACAGTTCCCGTTAAGTAATGAAGCTGATAGCCGTGTTTCCATAACTTTGTACACGAGCGAATCAAAAGGCTAGGTCTAAATTTGGAAAGAAGACACCAACAAATAAAGTCGTGGAACAAGGCTAAGATCTCATGGAATTTCCAAGCATGTATCCTTACAAATCAAAGAGTCGGGAAGTGGTAATCAGAAACGTTATGCGCCACCGATGATTTAATTTTTAATTCGTATTGATTTCTTTAAAGCCAAGGTGGCCTTACTGCCCCCACCTTGGAGGGCTAATGATTATGGAGGAAAGCATGTCATGCTTTGTGCAGGCTATACCAAATGGTGCCAGCAAGAAAGGTAAGCAATCAGAGATGTTGTCTGCCATCCAATTGAAAAAAGCTTGAAACAAGGGCTACAAACCTATGTTGGGTCGTATCGTTGAAATAAAGGAGTGGCTAGACCATGAGGTCCTATACTCGATAAATTTCTGATTATTGCGTGAATTTGCTAATGTGATGCCCGTGAACCCTACCCAAAGAGCCGCTCTCGACGCCTATTTAATCACAAGATCGACCGATCCTAAGGTCCCAAATTTCTCAGATAAGCCCCTTTTATGTGGTGCCCCTATCGAGTTCTTGAACTGAGGAAGCAATCAAGAGTTGTCGGATTTATGGCCGATCTAAATTCCTAAGCCCGATATGGTGCACGGTCTATTTTAGAAAATCACAATGGCTCCCTGCAGAATGTGCAATAATTTCAAGTAAGGCGTTGAATAAAGCCACTATAAAAACAAATACCATACCATCAAGTAAATGGAGTCGTTTGGATAGATTGTCCAAGGCCACTTACTTCACAAAGTTAGACCTTAGATCGAGATATTGGAAAGTGCGGATTGAAAAAGGCAATGAGAGAAAAACTACTTGTGTAACTCGATATGGTGCTTACAAGTTTCTGGTAATGCTATTTAGGCTCACTAATGCACCGACAACCTTTTGTAATCTTATGAATGATGTTATTTTTTAATACATTGATGCTTTTGTTGTGGTGTATCTCGATGACATTGTTGTTTACAGTCAGTCCCTTCGAGAGCATGAGAAGTATTTGAGTTTAGTGTTTCAAAACTACTGAAAACAAACTCTTTGTAAAGAAGGAAAATGTAGTCACTATAAGAAAATCACATTCTTGCCAAGATCATACGCCTGATCATGATGGATAAGAATAAGGTTCCGTAATCATATAATGGTCGAAACCATCTAAGTTGAAAGAACTCGCATTCAAGCTCGGGTTGGCTAACTACTACAAACTGTTCATAAAGGGTATTCAAAGTTGGTGGTGCCTCTTACCGATATGTTGAAGAAGGATAAAAAATGGGAATGGAGCTCTAAATGCCAAGAAACCTTTGATCAAGGTGTAATGTCCACAGAGCTAGTCCTTCGGTTGCCTAATCTCGAGTTTCCATTTGAAGTACAAAATAATGCCTCAGATAGAGCTTTGGGTGGAGTCCTAATGCAAGAAGGACATCCAGTGGCTTTTGAAAGTTAGAAGCTTAATGGTGATAAGCAAGGGTACAACACGCATATGAAGGAAATGATCGTCGTGATTCATTGTCTGCAGCAATGATGGCATTACTTGCTGGGTAGCATATTCACTGTTGTCACCAACAATGTGGCAAACACTTTCTTCACTTCTCGTAAGAGTTGGCGCTGCTGTGCCTCGATGGCAAGAATTCTCGACATATTTCACTTCAATGGTTGCATAGACTAGAAGGTACAATGTGCAAATACTGAGTCGCAAGGAGTGTAATCACATTATCTACATTTCATTAACGGATTTCCAAAGTCAAGGTGAATTTAGTCAATATTCATGATAGTTGATTAATTTTCAAAGTATGCAAAGGTTTATACCGCACGATACCAGCCGCATCAATAATGGGTGAAATACGCTGTCAAAGACATATCACGACGAGATGGGTTCACAAGGAAATCTGGGTAGAACTCTTCCAACTCTTAGGTTCAGAGTTCAAATTCTCAATAGTAAATCATCTGCAGACTAATGGTCAGACGAAACGTGTGAATGCTTTGCTAGAAGAATACTTGAGGCATTTTGTCACAACTTCACAAAAGAATTGGGTGGATTTACTTGATGCAACCCAATTATGCTATAATCTACATCGGAGCTCATCAACCGAGATGAGTCCTTTTGAAATAGCTACAAGACTACAACCTAGGCTCCCCTTGAAGTAGCCAAGCAGCGGGTGGGACAGGCTAATCCAACAACTCATCGCATGGCCAAGTCTAGGTAGGAGACATTTGATGAGGCTCGAGAAAGCTTAGAGAAAGTTATATGCGTATGAAAAGATGCATACATCGGATCTAGAGTTCCAGCGGGGGACTCCGGTGCTCTTAAAACTAACACCGCAGATGTGGAAGAAAATCAATAGCAAGGCGCAACGGAGAAGCCTCATACCAAGGTATGATGGCTCCTTTGAGATGATACAAATGGTGGGTAAAGTGGCATATAGGTTGAAGCTACCAAATCGATTGAAGCTTCATCCTACTTTCCATGTCAGCTTTTTAAAGCCATATCATGAGGATTTGGACAAAGAAAGGGTATAGAAGAAACAAGCTTCGCTTGCAGCTAAATGCTTTGATCGAGAAGTTGAGAAGATTTTGAATCACATAACCATAGGAGCTAGTCGAAAGAATCGACGTACATATTTCTTAGTACAATGGAAAGGAACAAGAGCCGATGAAGCTACATGGGAAAGGGATGTTACCTTGTGGCAATTTGAGGCAAAGGTATAGGAATACCAACATAACAAGTTGACGGGGCATTGGATCTGTCCAGTGGGGTGGGTTTGTGAGCCCTTCCCAAACTTGGCCCAATCAGATTGACTGTATGGCTCACATAGGGTGTGCCTGTTCTCATGTAAACATAGTTGGATGCAGTATGCTTAACTCTGAGTCAAATATAATGCATACATGTGCAGGCTGCACACACATGCACCATGTTGCTGATCCTAGGCAAAGTGTTGGAGCAGCACGTACCTCCAAAGACATGGGCTGCCGAAAGCTCTATGGAAAGCAAAGGGTAAATTAGGCGTACATTATGCCTATTGAGTACATGAATACGTATTCTCAAGAAAACTTAAAAAAAGGCTCTATAAAGTTCTCCTTTTAAGGGAGTAGTCTCATCAACCAAATGCCTAAGACCAAGCCTCAAAGACATCTGACGCTTCTCAGACGACATACACAGCGCCCCAAATGAGGATGTTGTTGACACGGAGCGTTGCCCAACACCCGTGCATGTGACATGGTGCATGCCTAGACATAAAGAATCACGCTGCCTAGACCCGAGACAAATCTTAGTAGTGCATGACAGTGACTAGTCTAGAAGGCATGGAGCCCAGACAAGCCTCAAGACATGGAACAATGTGGATTGGACCCTTGGTGGGATGCACAGCATGGCTTAGAGGCAATGAGGTTGGAAAAGCCTTGAACATGTGGGGATCCAAGGCCTTCTTCAAGCACCAACAGTCATACCTATTGGAAGGTGATGTGAACAGTTAGACCTGATCAAAGGCTGGTTTTGAAAGGAGATTTGGAAGGAACAATCAGATGATCCAAAACTCCTGTAAGCATGTCCCTTAGGAAGAGTTGCATATGGTTGTACCTACTGATAGACTATTCTATAAAAACCCTTGCCTTGTCCAAGCAAAGGGCAAATTCATTTGTGTTGCTGTCTTTGTAAAAGAAGTCCTGACTGGCTTGATTTAATATACAGTTTTGTAAACGATCTTGTTGGGTTGAGTAATGCAATTTGGGTTTAGACCCATAAAAAGTATTGATTGCCTGCTTCTGTTAGCACAGGGTTTGAAAGGTTGTCTAAGACAAATCTTAGAACATCACACTAATGAAGTTTGGAGAGATTATTAAAGCAATTAGTAGCTGCCTGATTCATGGGATTGGATAGATGATACTAAAACATAATACAAACTTGACTCTCCTCAAGAGGAATGTTGTAATTATAAAAGCAACGTCAATGTGGGTGATCACATCACCTAACACATGTATGTATGGTGGGGGTGGTGGATTTATTCATATAAACCAGAATCAGCAACTATTCGAGTCAAGTCAGACTGCAACATTTACTACTACTACTTCCATTTCTTAAACTTTCCCCCACCAAACATCCCATGCTTCCCAAACTTTCCATGCTTCCCGAACTTTCCATGCTTCCCGAACTTGCCACCATGGTGCTTAAACTTTCCATGACCATGGCTCCCTCCGTAAAAGCCGTGTCCTCCACCGCCACTGTGACTGCCATGAGTGAGGTGGTGGGCGCCATAAGGTGCAGTGGCAGCTGCCCCCAGCCAGTACAAGCCCCATGCCTCCACATGCCCTGAACATCCAAAAAACAAAGGATTCAAACAACTTGCAGAATACAAACCCCACGTAATTGAAACAACAACTACTTACTTCTGCTCAACCACAAGGTCTAGGAAACTGGTATGACCCAAATCATTAGATTTTATTTGAACGTGCACAATGGTTGGTAACTTGGAAATTAAGAGGGAACTCAAAACTAAGGGAATTGTTTGGTTCCTTCCTGTTTTTTAAAACAGTTTTTCAGAACATAGAAAACACTATTTTGGTGTTTTCTAAAACCTGTTCTTATTATCTAAATTAAGTGTTTTCTATGTTCTAGGAATCGATCGTGTTCTCCTTGTTGTCTTTGTTTTTTAGAATAGAAAACAGTTTTCAAAAACTGTGACCAAACATGCCCTAATTGCCTATGGTTGGCAATGTGCATTGCATGAATCATGCCAAACAAACATGCCAGACATGTTTCATTGGATAATACCTCAAACATGTATAATATCAGCCCAAAAAGAACTTGGAAAGAAAGTACAATTTGTACGGAATTTGCCTCCCCAGGAAAACTTTTTTTTCGATGGGTGGAACATCACAAAAACAAGAAGCAGAATCATACCTGAATGAGGAGCTGATGGACCGGGATAAGCAGCTGGTGGGTATTGACCAGGAGGATATCCAGCCGTCGGATAGCCTTGTGGAGGATAGCCACCACCATGTGAAGGGTATCCTTGTGGTGGATAGCCACCAGCTTGTAGTGGCATCTTGTGGCGGATAGCCCTGTGGGAGGGTATCCCCGTGGTTGAGGGTACTGACCAGAGGATATCCAGAAGCACCATGGCCACCAGAAGCACCATGGCCACCAAGAGCACCATGAGCCAGTTGCGAAAAGAGTCCTTTGTCAGACTCATCGTAATGCTTATCATGCGAATCCTTGCCACCTCCCATTTTCTTTTCTTTTTTTTGTACTGCAGAAACAAGGAAAACAAATGAGCCTGGTAGAGTCCACATGTCTAGCTCAATTGATAGAACATTCAAAGTTTAAAAAGGCGAACATCCAATGAGGGGAGGGGTCCTGTTCAAGTCCCAATTGGGACATTGTAACAAAGTGTTTAGTTGTAAAAAAAAAATGAGCCTATTAGATGAAAGACAAATTTGTCTGTGTATCCATGCCAAGAAAAAAATATAATCACCTCTGTCCACATGCATATGCACAAAATTGCTAATGAACCCATCCAAAACTACTAATGAATGAACCCCATTTGACTTTTAGCAGTGAATATATCATTCAATACATAGAAAAGTCAGTCTTAAAAACAAAAATCAAAGGTAGTCTCTTGCACAGCCTGCAAAGCTTCTGTTGTAAACAAAAGTTGTCCTCCTCTCAAAATGTTCATTATACAATGTTAGATATTTTTCTCCCAAAATAAAGGATGTCTAGTTACCCAGCCAAACAGTGGTCAGAGAGTTGAGACTCCACCTTTTCGCATTCTTCTCTAAAGAAAGCCGAGCTCTTTGGCTCCGCTTTTGGTTGGGTTTTGCCAACCAAGAAAGAATGTAAATAATCATTCTTTTCAAGAAAGAATGAAGAAAGAAATACTACCTGAGCACACTACAAACTAGCATTTAAATTCCTCGATTAAGCGTTATTGTTTTTTTTTTTTACTTAATGCCAAATAAAACTTTGTTCGAATAGTGCTTAATATGATTAAGTAATTAGTCGTTTGTTTTTTCTAAAAAGAAAATCAATCTTTTAATTTTTAACTAAATTTTGAGATTTTTAAATAAAAATTTAAAAACATATATGTTTTTATTTAATTAGCATGAGACAGATCATGAAAATTTCAATTAGATTATAAAAAATATGATTTTCTTATATTATAATATCTAGTTTTTTCTTAATAGAAAAAAAAAACATTCAGAAAAGGCTTTAAGAAAAAGCTAAAAATCCAAATATTATGGCATTTTCTATTCAGCAATAAGTTTAAAAAATTCAGTAATAAACCATGAAAAAGTTAAAAAACAAAAAGGCATCATCTAATTGTATTGACTGAGCATATTAATATCTAACAGAATGGATTCAATGCAAAAACTGTTCGTATACAAATTTGGAGTGCTGTTAAACTAGGTTGATCCAGAAGAAGCATTTTGCCCACTGATTATGGAGGTTTGATTGGATCATTCGGGGTGGAAGATATCAGTTTATACACAAATTAATTGGGAAGAATACATTGGTATAGATTAGAAACCTAAAACAGCAGATATAATTCATGTGCCTCTCATATGGTATGAAAACCGGATGCAAGACACCCCAACCAAATGGGACCAAAGAGACACATATAATGAGATCTGGGATTATTCAATTGAACACCAGTCACTACAGTTAAGCTACTATCTTAACACAATGAATTTATGAAACCATTAACATTAAGGGTAAAGCAACGAATAATAATTGAAGCTCTAATTTGACATTGTCTTTGTAAATTTGAGGATTCTCAAATCACATCCTAATAATGCACAGCGTAATCTTGATTTAGCCTCATTCCCAAAACAACCCTTCTCCATTAATGAAAACCCTTGATAATACAGCATAATTTTTGGAAAATAACACACCAAATTCCTTTGTTGTTTCAATGGACAAACCTAGGGCTCAACCTAGAAGATTGTTTTTGTGCTCAAACACGAGGATTTTTAGTTTGGAAAACCTCAAATTTGGTTAGTAAGGAAAAGAATTTTGTTCTCCAAAATCATGATTTACCAAGGGACAGGACAAGACAAAGAAAAGCTAAGAGACATGCTTGATGAATGAAAATGAACGATCCAATGATATCTTGACACCCAATTCAATTCCAAACCAGGAAATCATGAGTAAAGAGGAGAGGAAACAACTCCACATGAGATTGTACAGATATATGTACGGATCAGCAACAGTTATTAGTAGATCAAAATGAAAGATTGTAACAAAGTCAAACCCATAATAAAATGAAAGAGAATCAAGAAAAGAGAGAAAGGAGGGAGGGAGGGAGGGAGAGAGAGAGGGTTTACCGTTTACCCAGTCGGGCTAAGCGATTTTCCTGTGACAAGAAAAATTGAAAGAAGAGAGGAATGATGAAGAAGAGAGGCGCTTTAGACCTATAATAAATAAAATATCATAGAAGATGAAAGAGACGGTGGAAGCGGAACGCGTATAGACGCGTCTAAGCAATCAGAGGAGACACGGATGGGCCAACGTCAAACACTTAAAAAAAAGTTAAGACCTTATCCTCAGTATATTCGGCCATCTTTTTTGCTCTTTCCATTTTCTTTTTCTTCTATTTCTCAATACTTTTTTTTTTTAATTTTTTTATTTCCCAAACCACTTTGAATAACCTTTTCTATTCCGAAAGGGATTTGATTTTTTTGTTTTTTATTTGATTTTTATTTTTTTTACTTCTTTTCACTTTGTAAATTACCTTTTAGTGCAAATTAATATACTATTATGTTATGTCAATGTTCGAGATCCTTCTAACCCTTTCTAACCCATTTACCATTATACTATTTTTTTTTCTTTTCTTACAATTTAGGAAACCCAATATTTATTCATTTTTATGCCAATAATAACTTATAACTTCATAAATTTAAACCTATATTTTTTAAAGGTTTGAACGCGTCTAGTCTCAACTACTATACCTACTTTATTTATTTATTATTATTTTTCAAATACTAGAGATATTGAAAATTTAGCATCCATATTTGAAAAAAACAATCTTCGTATTGGGAATTATAAATACAACACCATTTGATATTTTTATCTGTTCAGAAAGGAGTTCAATATTAAATAGCTAAAAAATAATTACATTTTAGTTTTTACAAATAATAGGGAGATATTTATCTATTATATCTAACTCATATAATAAAACATTTAATGTGTTAGAGTTGAAGAACATATGAAAAAAAAAATCTCGGAATCGAGTTATCTTTCAAAAAAAATAATAATAGGAATCATTTCTTTTCAAAAAGAATGATAGGGATTTTTTTATTTTTTTAAACTTTTGATTGAGGGTTTTTCTTAATAATATTAAAAAAGATGGATAGAAGTTTCTTAGCCCCCATGAAGGGAAAGACTTGTTTAGTTACATAAAGATAACGAGGCATTATTATAATTATATTCTTTTGGCATTCCAACAATTCATGCCAACGGATCAAACTTTGCAATAGGGAATTGGTCCAAATTCCAAATAAACTCCAACAAATGGAAATTGGCCACTTGTAAATAAGAACTTGTCATTTGGCATTTTACTTAAAGCTATAAAGCTTTTCAATATTTTGTTTTTTAATTTTTTTATGGCTTATTGTTGAATTTTTAAAACATTTTATTGAATAGAAAAAGATAAAATATTTGGTTTTTCGGCTTTATTTTAATACTTTTTTAATGTATTTTTTTTATTAAAAAATAGATATTATAATATGAGAAAATTATATTTATTTATGATCCAATTGAAATGATTCATTTTATACCAATTAAATATATATTTTTAAATTTTTATTTAAAATTTATTGTTTCAAAATTTAGATAAAAATTAAAAGATTAATTTTTTTTAAACAAATGGCTAATTACTTAATCTTATCATAGACAACCATGTTTTGTTCTTGAGATGAGTTTTTTTTTTTTTGTGGATATTTGGAGTCTTAGATCGGAAAGTGAGAGGGAGAGGGAGGTCTCCCTTATCTATGTGTTATAGTTTCAACCTTGAAAAGTAAAGAAAGTAACTACAGCCTCCCACTAAAGAGCTCTTAATTAATTTTTAACAATATTTTTTACAACAAAAGTTTTCACACAAATTCGCTCTAATTGAGTCTCAAACTCTGCTTATTTGAATTCTGCTTTTGGCTATGATGATTTATCTCCTTAAAATGAGAGACACAAAACCCTCATACTTAAAAGCTTTCGCTGAGTCCCACTCTCGAAACGATCCCGATTTGCAGACTTGCCTAGCTGTGGCACGACTACCTTATAGTTCTGCCTGGCCTATCGTAAGTTTTTTTTACTTTATTTTTATTTATAAATTCTTCTTTTATGTAGTTATTTTAAATTTATTGTCTTGTATATATATATTTAATTTATTGTTTAGTATTTAATTATTGAATAATTATATTATTATTATTTTATTTTCCTTGTAAGTATATTGTTGTTTTTTGTTTATTTAATTAAATTAGCTGTTGATAGTTTTTTTTTTAAATAATTCAATTTGTTTTCCTTAACATATGAATTATCACCCACCCTTAATTTATTAAAATTCCCAAATTTCAAAAATTCAATTTCTAAATTTTCATTTCTCAATTTTTAAATTCAAGTGTCCAAATTTCAAATTTCAAATTTCACCTCTTATTTTCTGTAATTAAAATTTTCAATTTTAAAACTTAAGTCCCCAATTCAAATTTCATGTTCCACTTTAAAATTGCAAATTACTAATTTCAAAATTCAAGTGCCCTAATTTTAAAATTTAAGTCCCTCAATTTCTAATTTCAATATTTCAAGTCTATAATTTCAAAAATCAAGTGCCTAGATTTCAAAATTCAAGTCCCTCGATTTTTAAATTCAATTTTTCAAGTTTCCAATTCTCAAATTACCAATTCTCAATTTCAAAATTCAAGTGCCCTAATTTCCAAATTAAAGTTCCTCAATTTCAAATATCAAATTTTCAAGTTTCCAATTTAAAATTCAAGTCATACAATTTCCCACTTAAATTTCTCAAATCTCATATTTCAAAATTAAAAATTTTCAATTTCAAAATTCAAAGTACCTTAATTTCCGATTTCAAAATTTAAAGTTTTCCAATTTCAAAATTCAAGTAACATAATCTCAAAATTCAAGTCGCTCAATTTCCAATTTCAAAATTTTAAATTCAAATTTAAACAAACTTCAAATTTATGTACCAAGTTCTTAATTTAAAAATTCAATTTCCAAAACTTCAATTCAAGATTCTCAAACTTCAATTTCATTTCAAAATTCTCAATTTTAAAAATTTCAAACTTCCTCAAATCGGTTTTCAAACATTCTAAACATATGATTAATTCTATAATTCCTATAAAATTGAATCTTGGGAAGTTAATTCGTGTAACATATAAATGAGATTGGGTGGGGCCCAACATTTTATGTATCATTTTAATAAATAATTTTACATGATTTATAACCAATTTTTAATTGAATGCGACTACTAGATTGCTATCGTAATTAACATTATTTTAATTCGAGAGTTTCCGACATGCCGCCCAGTAATAATATTTTTTGTAAAACCCCAACCTTATTTAAGGTTATAATGGTAGTTGTTGAACTGATTAGAGGACCAATGATAGAAGCGAGGGTAGATTAGAATTGAGAACGCCTCGACGCTATTCAGGCATAAAGTGAAATTTTCGAAAGAAATTTCGCGGGATCTTGCACACTAACGAATAGTAATTCTTCTTATATCCAGGATGGAGGTTTGGAGAATTTTTAAATTTTAGTTCCTATGAATTTGAGCGATATTTAGAAGAATTGGAGATTTAAGTGAATAGTGATTTTCGGATTTGAAATTGAGTGCGCGAAAATTTTCACGAAAATGTCGGAATAAATCATAGAGTCTAGCTGGCGGGTGAAGCGGAGTCCGTTTGAAAGTTCCAGGCGTCGGAATGTAGCCCGGATAATATCTGCTATTGTCCGGGATTTGGATTTTAATGATTTCGAAGTCGATTTAGGTGATTTGAACTGGAATCCATTGTGAAGGATTTAATTAGAATATTTCATGAATTAAATGCAGTTTGAAGCGACCATAGAATATTTTGACGTTTAATCGGTATAAAAGCGATTATAAGGTGGCGAGCGAGATAAAGTACTATAAGGGAGATATTTTATTGTGAGAGCCAATCAAAACCTTTCTTAATGGCTAAGTTATGATTAAAATATCATGAGAATGGACCAGATAGAGATTCTTGGGCACAAGAGCCAATCAAAATTTTTTTAAGGGCTAAGTAAGGGTTAGTGACTCATGAGAATGGACCAATGGGATTCTTTGGTTCAAGGGCAATTTTGGAAGTTGTGAGTCAAAAGCTAAATTTAAGATTAAGTGTGCTCAAAATAGGAGAGCACGGCTATGAGAGGAAAAGGGAGAAGAAAAGAGAGAAAAGAAAGGAAAGAAGAGAGAAAGGGAAGAAAACGAGTGGAGCAAGTGTGAGAGGTGAGTTTTTCTCCTTCTTCAAGCTCTTCAAGTGATCTCCAAGTGGTAGCAAGAGAGAAAAGCCAAGGAAAACTCAAGAAACAAGCAAGTTTCTAATGGTGGGAAAGTTGGACTTTTATGTTTTTCATACTTAATGCCTTGATTTTCTTGTATGGATGTTAGATTTGTATTACATTTAGATTGAATCATGATGATTTTGATATAAAATGAGAAAGAAATGGATTAGGTTAGGGTTTGAAAAATAAAGTGAGTGATGGTTAGGGTTTGATAGTGCATTTTGTATGACATGTTGAAATTGGTTAGGGATTAGTGAAATTGAGGTATAAGGCATTAGATTGGAGTGATTAGAATGAAGAAAATGGAAGAACAAAAATTGAATATGGGTTGTGCATAATTCGGCCAAAATGGAAATGAGAGGGGTCAAGGGTAGTTTGGTAATTTCCATGTGTTTTAGGGTGAATATTAACTCTAGAAATGCATTGGAATTGGTTAGAAAAGAAAAGGATTTGAATTGAGGACATGAAGGTCATTTTGTAAAGTAAAGGGTATTTTGGTCATTTCCTTAATTCTGTATTTTGAAGTGTGGTTCAATGGGATTAAAGTGAATGTGATGTGGTTGGGTGAAAATGAATGTGAATGGTGGGTTAAATGGAAGTTATGGTTAATGGTTAGTTGTGGTTTTTTTTTAAAAAGGTGAAAAGGACTATCGGACGGGAATGGGAATTCGACGGGAAGCAAGCGGGATTGAGCGGTGAACGGTGAGTGTAAAAATGATATTTTGAAAAATTGAGTTTTAAAAGTGAATAGTTTTAATGTTAAACTGAAAAGTTTAGTGGAAATGTTTATATAAATGTTAAGGCATATGGAAGTTTATGTTAAGGCATATGGAAATGTTTTATCTTGCCTAAATAGATATATTTATATTAACTTATATATGTATGCATATGATAAGGCATTATGGAAGTATAAAAATGTATGAGATGCATATGTATAATTGAATTATCTATGTGTTTTAATGAGAAAATAAAGGATTTAAATGGATTTATAAATGTATTTTAATAAATGTTTCTTGATGATTCTACTATGCTATATGATATTATGGTAATATCATTTGAGGTCTGTAAAGCGTGTAAGGATTTAGAGGGAAAAGTTATAGGATGCTAACAGAGGGAGGGAGATAGATTTTTAGAGTAATATCCTTACACGTGATAAGGTGCTATGTTTGGAACCCTATGTAAGACGTGAGTTTTATACGTAGTGGTTATGGTGGATTGAAGTTGTCCCGCGTCGTGTGAGGCGGTCGGTGTGTTTATCCCTGGGTTCCATTAGAAAGAAAGTTTAAAGCATAAATTAGTTTTTAATTGTATAAGTATTTATTACTTTGATATATATTGAAAATGTTGTCTAAATGAAAATGTACACTCACTGAGCTCCTTTAGCTCACTCTTTTCCATATGTTTCAAAAACATTTTTAGGACCCGAGACAGGTCTTGGCCCGGTGAGGCATCCTGGCGTAGTGAGTCGGTCATCGAGGAGATAGCGCATGTATTTGCATTGTATATACTTCTTTGCATGTGTATATGTTGAATATTTTGTCATGTATACATGTATATATGTATATATTTTGAAAGAACTCATTGGGCTTTGATCCTCGGTGGGCGAGATGCGTGGCGGTCGGCAAGTGGAAACGAAGCTGATCTTTTTTTATAAAACTGTGCATGGAATTGAAGAAGTTTTGAATGTTTTGATGATTGAAGTAAATAAATGTATATGTATATATTTTGCTTGATTGAGTTGTGTGCTTAATTGGGTTGTGGACGAGGAGTCCTAAAATGGAAGTTGAAAATTGAAAGATTAGAAGTGTTTTTAAATGTTTTTCGCGGGTTTTGTAAATTTGGGAGAGAATCCAGAAAAGCAGGAAACTACGATTTACAGAAAATCTAAGTGTTTGAAAAAAAAAAAAAAAAAAAAAAAAAAGAATTTTTTACCCTTCACTTCGCATTATTTTCTAAAGATATGTTAAGAATTGTAAAGGGGTTCATTTCAATGGATTTTATTTGATTGTTTGAGGAAAAGTTTATGTCGGATTGGAGTCTTGGGAGGATCACCGGGTTCATGAGGTTAATCCGGGTCAGGATTCTTCAACGTGGTATCAGAGCCACGGTTTTGAAAATGTTATAAAGATTTGAAAGTTTTATTTTCATATGATTGTTTTAATGTTTTATTTTAAAATCGCATAAATTATTTATGTGATTTAAAATCATATATGCATTACATGACATATTAAATTTTGAATTCCTGAAAATGTCAGTCATTGACCCGCCACCGGAAACTCCTCTCACGAGGCATTAGTACCACCACCCAGGAATATGTTGAGGAGTCTACATTATGTTCCTCCACTTACAGTACATAGTGACCTTATGCCTTGAGCCACTGCCAGAGACGAGCCACTGCAGCCTCACGGTCGTGGGAGGACGGATACCTTTAGAAGCGAGATGAAACCGACTTTTAAGCCCTTGCATTACGACGGCCAGAAGGCTGGAATGGCTTCAATGAGAGGGGAGAAAATACGGGGCCTTTGAACTATGATGGATTGGGAGACCCGGAAAAGGCTTCATCATGGTTAGAGGAAATGGGGGTGCCGGGTGATGCGGGGTGTACGGATGAAGCGGATGGTCACTTTCTTTCTCCTACGGGGATGACGTTAGAGTGGTGGAGGGCAATTCGGAGGAGATGCGGAGGGAGTGTCACGGGCACGAGTTCAGAAGAGTTCTGAGATAAGTTTGTTCGACCCGATTCTGGAGATCACGGTGAGGAGTTCTTTAAAATTTGGGCGGGGATACTCCGTGACAGTTATGAAGGCGGAGTTTTTCTGAGCTCGTCCGGACATGTTCCATTGCTCGGGGATGATGAAGTTCGAAGACGAGGTTTCTGCTGTGGAGTGCGAATCGGCGATTAGGACCACGATGGCGTCAACAACCCGCACGATGCGACCGGCGGTAGAGGCGCGGTTAGGGTTGAGAGGAGCATGGGGTTGTCGAGGCTACGCCCAATCAGAGACGAAGCGAAGTGGTGACGTGGGTTGAGAGGAGGTTCCGATGCAGTTCAAGAGGGAGGAAAGACCTGATGGACCGGTGGCGGTAGGCCCGGTCGAGGAGCGCATTCTAGCCGAGGTTCGGTGAGGCCGCAGACGAGGAGTAGCTCGGGTCAAAGCGAGTGTACTGGTGTGGGAAGAACCATTATGGTGAGTGCGGATTGGGCACGGACGGTTGCTTTAAGTGCGAGACGGCCAGGGCCTTCGCCATAGAGTGCCCATGAAATAGTTTGGCGGAGTGGATCGAGTGGGATAGACGGGGTGAGGCGGTTCGTCTTGGTAGAGGTCGGGGTCGAGTCGGAGAGGGGCTCAGGGCGGGAGGCCCCTGCATTTACTAGACACGGAGGACCCGGCGGGTGGGGTCCCCGACCATCCCAGAGGACCAGATGGGACGACCTCGGACCTGGTAGGAGTGTTTGCAGTCACCTAACGAGGAGGCGGATGTAGCACCAGGAGGTCATAGCGGGTACTATCGGAGTTTTTTGATAGGGATGCTTATGTCTTGATAGATCAGGGTGCACTACTCACTCGTTTATTCTGCGATTTATTGCCTGATGAACATAGAATACGATGACCATAGATTGTAGTATGGTAGTCTCCCTTCCTCTGAAGATTCCTTATAAGCGATAGAGTATACATGGGTTATAGAGTGATTATTGAGGGACCACATAGTTTAGGGGCCAATTTGGTATTGTTGAACATCAAGACTTGATGTGATCTTAGGGATGGTGGTTGTCTCGACATCACGCCACCATGGATTAGCCCGGGAAAGGATTGAGGATTACGTAGGCCAGGAGACCGGAGATTACTTTTTGTGGGGTAAGGAGATATTGTCCTCGGTATGATGTGCGTAATGATGGTGGGAAGATTCTCGAAAGTCATATCGGGTATCTAGCCTATGTAGTTGAGGTGAGAGGATGATGTGAAATTTGGAAGACATTAGGTGAGTCGGAGAATTTCCGGATGTGTTTCCAGATGATCTTCCAGGATTACCCCCAGATAAAGAGATTGATTTTCAGATCGAGTTAGCCTTTGGGACATAACCGGTTTTGAGAGCGCCCTACAGGATGGCCCCTACAGAATTGAAAGAACTTAAGGTGCAGATGGAAGAAATGGTCAACAAGGGGGTTGGAATCAGGCCAGAGCCGTCTCCTTAGGGAGTACCGGTTTTTATTGTGAAGAAAAGGAGCGGAGCATGCGATTATGTATTGATTACAGAGGTTGAATAAGGTAACAATGCGTGTCCAATTATCCTCTTCAGAGGATTGATGATCTCTTTGATCGATTACGAGGGAGCTAAGGTATTCTCAAGATTGATTTGAGGTCGGGGCTATCATCGGTTGAGAGTTCGCGATGAGGATGTTCGAGACGGCATTAGGAACACGAGTCACGGGCATTTTGAGTTTCCTAGTCATGCCATTTGGACTACGAATGCGGCCGGCACTATGGATCCTCATGAATAAGTTTTCGGGCCTTACTTAGATGGAGTTTGTTATCGTGTTTATTGATGATATATTGATCTATTCGGAATGGTGGAGAAGAACATCTGACACTTGAGAGGGATAGTTGCGCAGAGCATTGCGGGAACATCGGTTATATGCCAAACTCGGTGAGTGTCGGTTTTTGAAGCAGCGATTATCGCCTTTTTTTGGGACACATGGTTTACTAACGGAGGGTCTCGGTGGATCCGCGAGAGGTCGAAACTATATTGGTGGAAACCTCCTACAGTGTTACGGGAGATAAGGAGTTTTTACGGGTTTGACGAGGTATTACAGTAAGTTGGTTGAGGGTTTTTCGAAGATAGCCCGCACCTTTGACTAGACTGACAAGGAAGGAGGCAGTTTTTTACATGGTCGAGAGGCTTGTGTGTGAGGTTCGATGAATTGAAAGGGAGATTGACCTCGGCTCCGATTACTTACACTCCATCGGGTGGGATGAGCTGCGGTGTATTGTGATGCCTCTAGCGGTCTAGGTTGTGTATTAATCTGCGAATGACAAAGGTGATTGCACATGCTTCTAAGCCCCGATTGAAAAGCATGAGCGAAATTATCACACACACGACCTTGAGCTAGCCATTTGTAGTATTTGCCTTGCGGATATGGAGGCATTACTTATATGGAGTGCCTGTGCAAGTTTTACGGATCATAAGAGCTTCACGATTATCTGTTTGCAGAGAAGAGGCCCGAACATGAGACAAAGGAGATGGATTAAACTGGAAGTCAAGGATTATGAATGTACCATTGAATATCATCCTGGAAGGCGAACATGTTAGCGGATGCTCTTAGTAGGAGACCCGTGGGTTCCACTATCGCACTTGAGGCATGCATCTTCCTCGACTCATAGAATTAGAGGTCCTTGGATGTGGGGCCAGGGCCAGCGGTCCCGAGAATGCTTGTTAGCCACATTTCATGTACGTCTGTCATTGACTAGACAAGATTAGAGCTTGATTCAGGATCCACAGATAGTGAAGTTGAGAGGTGAAGTAGAGTCTGGGCAACGAGGGGATTTGTCATTGAGAGAGGATGGTACCGTGGTCATGGGACAGAGGTTGTGTGTACCAGATGTAGGTGATGTGAGGAGAGAGATTATGGAGGAAGCCCATTCCTCCGCTTATGCTATGCATCCGGGAAGCACAAAGATGTATCATACCCTAAGGAACACTCTTTGGTGGAAGGGTATGAGAGGATGTGCGAGTTAGGTCTCGGATGTCTCACATGTCGGCGAATTGGCAGAACATGGAAGCTGCAGGACTGTGAGTCACTCCCAGTCCCTGTGGTGGAAATGGGAGAGAATCACTACGGATTTTGTGGTAGGACTTCCACGTTAGGAGTGGCCATGATATGATATGGGTGATTGTAAAACCCAGGTAGTAATCCTGACCTATTTCCTGTGGGAATAGTGATTCATTGGATAAGTTGGCCCAGTCTGTTGAGAGATTATCGGCCTGTAAGTCCGCTGAGTTTCATTGTTTGACAGAGATCGGGTTTACACCTCCACGGTTTTTGGCTCGGTTCAGCCCTTAGCCTTTAGACTATATTTCGGTCTGACTTTTCATCCACGAGACGGATGGCCAATGCGAGAAGACTATCACGGACTTTGAAGATATGCTTAGGGCATGTGTTATGGGTTTTAGAGGGGCAGGACACCCATCTACCCACGATGGAGTTTGCATCTGATAACTTGAGTTGCTCCCGGGCCCGTATTGGTATGACCCCTTATGAGACTCTTTATGGGCCCGAAATCACACTCCCGGTCTGTTGGGACCGAGGTAGGTGAAAGAGAGTAGTAGGTCCAGAAATTGTCAAGTGACTTGTGATGAGATCAAAGTTATAAGGGATAGGCAGAAAATTGCACAAGACCATCGAGAAAAGTTATGCGAATAATCGCCGTAGGGACCTAGAGTTAATTAGGGATATGGTATTTTTGAGGATTTCCCCATGGAAGGGCGTACTAAGATTTGGGAAATGTGGAAAGCTGAGTCCACGGTATATTGGACCATACAAAATTGTTGAGAAGATTGGGGAAGTGGCATATCGATTGGAGTTGCCACGCACGACCTCGTCGCATTCACGATGTTTTCCGTGTTTCTATGCTCGAAGTAAGTATACGGACCCTTCACATGTATTGACAGAGAAACCCGGTGGAAATCTGAAAAATTGACATCTGAAGAGGAACCGATTTGAGGATCGTGAGTAGAGCAAGTTACGTGCAGCAAGACTATTCCGACAGTGAAGGTATTGTGGAGGAGTCATACGTAGAAGAAGCTACATGGGAGCATGAGGAGCGAGATGAAGGCATTACCCCCGTCTCTTTGATGCGAGTGCGAATGTTTTAATTTCGAAGGATGAAATTTTATAAGGAGGGTGGTTGTAAAACCCCAGCCTTATTTAATGTTATAATGGTAGTTGTTGGTGATTAGAGGACCCATGATAGAAGCGGTGAATTAGAATTGAAACGCTCCGAGGGCGTCATTTTGGGCGTAAGTGAAATTTTTAAATTTACCGGGATGCCCTAACGAATAGTAATTCTTTACTTATTATATACGGATGGAGGGGTTTGCGGGGAGATTTTTTAAGGGAATTTCGGTTCTATGACTTTGAGACGTATTTAGAAGAGAATTTGATATTTAAGTGAATAGTGATTTTGATTTGAAATTGAACTCTTGGCCCGAAATTTTCGAAGTGGGCGAAAATATGAAAATGGAACAAATCATAGAGTCCTAACGAAGCTGAAAAATATTTGTGAAGCGGAGTCGTTTGAATAGTTTCGAGGCGATCGAGCGTAATTCGGATAATAATACGCTATTGTCGGTTGGTTTAATTATTTAAATCCGTTTCGGTGGATTCGAGCACGGAATCCCTTGTGAAAGTTAATTAGAATATTTCATGGTCAATGTGAAGTTTAGACGACCATAGAATATTTTATTTAATCGGTATAAAAGCATTATAAGTTGGCGAGATACGAGGTGCTATAAGGGAGATATTTTTATTGTGAGAGCCAAGTAAAACCTTTCTTAATGAAGCTAAGTTATTGATTAATCTTAAAAAGTGCAATTTTGAACCCTATATTAGATAGGTTTTGAGTGCTTTTTTGCGCATTAATCATGTCATTAAATCACCAATTGTAGTGTTCTAGTCTTCTTAGTAGCATATGTAAATTTTAGGGTATTTTTAGTTTGTTTGTAGGCTTTTGCACACTTTTGGATTCAAATCCTCAAATACAAGGATGAATCCTTAAAGTTAGATTCAGAGTCTCGACCATCCAACCCGACCCAAGAATATTGAGAAAACCAAGGCAAAATGAAAATGTGATCTGGGTTGAAGGCAGTGAAGATCGACAATGCGGGAATTTTCGCTAGGATTCTGCAAATTTTCGCTAGGATTACGAAAATTTCGCAACCTTGCGAAAATTTAAGCAACTATGTAGCTCTAAATTTGGCTAGACCACTCCAAATTTCGCTAGCATTGTTCCTTAAGCGAAAATAATTGATTTAAACTCTCACAAAATTTCGCTAGCTTAAGCGAAATTTCGCTAGCAAGCGAAATTACCCGCCATATGAAATTTCTTTATTTTTCGTTGGACACATTGATTTCGCAATTAGCGAAATTCTTCAACCTAGTGAATTTGATGCTCCTCGTCATGCTTTTGTAATTAATGCGAATACTTTTCGAACTTGGTGTATTACTTAATTGTCTATAAACTTATCCAATTCGTAAGTTTTTTGGTATTTTCATTACATGAGGAGACTATATAAGCCCCTCTTGTTTTGTAACTAAAGAAGGGGAGGAGAACAATTTTGGGAACAATTTGGAGGAGGAGAAGATATTTTTGTAAGTTTTCATTTTGTAAATAAAGTCTTTTATTTTAGGTTTTGCTTTTATTTCTTTTTCTCTCTTCTCTACTCCTCTTTCTCTCCGCTTTCTCGGGTGCGAGCTTACCCCTCTTGAGGATGTGACTCAAGAGATGCTTGGCTAAGCCTTCTTTCTTTGAAGAGGAAGGAAGCTAGCTTGGTGGTGGGGCATATGCATGTTGTCCTCTTGTACTAAAAGCTACATGTAGTGTATTTATGGCCCTTTTCTTCTCAAAATATGGTTAAGTAACATTGAATGTCATTTGATCTGGCGATACTCTTATGCTTTAGGATTCGGTGCATACTAGTGTTAGATGCCTTTACATGATTCTTTAGATAGTCTTCTGAGCCTCTAGAATGATGTTTAAATATTAGGGTTTCAAAGTGAGGGTTGAATAGCACTTAATGTTATTGATTTGTGATACTCTCCATGCTTTAGGATTTGTGATTCTTTAGATGAGTGGCTCTGAGCCTCTGAGATTGATATTAAATGTTAGGGTTTTAAGCGATCAAAGGGGCCATAGCGCATGCTACACATTGACTCAAATAGGAGTTGTTTCATGGGTGAGGTTTGTAGTTAAATATAGATCGGTTATGCCATGGACTATAGGTTGCATGTCATAACGAGGATCGCTGGACACTTGTTTGCCTAACTTGCGGAAGTTAGTGACTGGAAATCTTCAAAGTTAACTTTTTCATCTTTTTGCCGGTTTTACAATTCCGCGGTTTCGACCATTCCCTAGCATTTTTACTTAATTCAAAGAGTCCAAATAAAGCTTTACCTTCGTGCACTTATAAATAGGCACAAGATGAAAACCCGTCCCAGTGTTGACCTAGACCACTATCTTGCGGTAAGCTTGACTACGGCGTGGTAGGAACAGGTGTATATAAATTTTGTTGATTTAACTCGATGCTTGTGCCTCCACGAATCAAATGCGCGCCGTTGCCGGATGGTGCCAAACTACTAATGGTAAGTTAGCGTGTACTTGTGATCGACATCACAGTGAAGGTAACAACACACACTGCTTTTTGCTTCGATTCGCAGGAGCGCTAGTTTTTCGACGCTAAGCGTGCTTTGCCTTTGTTTCGATTTTCATTCAGTTAGTTTAATTTTGTTAGCCCTAACCTTAACCTTTTTGTAAGCTTTGTTAGTTCTTTTTGTTGTCTCTACAATTTTGTAGCAACGGTGTGTATGCAACGAGTGGGATAGAGATTTTATCGGGTGAAGCTGAATAAGTACACAACTTCACCTAGCTAGTGAGAGTCGGTGCTCTCGATACCATGGATCCTATACGGAACACTTGAGCCAACCCGGGGAACCCCCATGAATCCAAATGCTTATAGAACCATGAGGATCACATCCACCCTCTATAGAGTTAGTGCCCACGTCTGTATCATTCCTCCTACTGAAGATGTAGCAGTGAGGCCATATTTGGTACCTCTACTCCCCACATATCATGGTATGGAAAATGAAAATCCATACACTCATATTAGGGATTTTGAGGAGGTTTGCACTACCTTTAAGGAAGGTATGATGGACATGGATTTCTTGACTAAAGGCATTTCCATTGACTCACAGAATGAGACGAGATATGGCTCAACTCATTTGAGGCCTAAGAACCGTAGAATTGAGGGTGGTACAACGATGAATTCTGAAGAAGTTCTTCAGTGCTCACAAGACCAATAATTTGAAGAGACAAATTTATACCTTTGCAGCTCATGATGGTGAGAGATTTTACCAGTGTTGGGAAAGATTTATGGAAACCATCAGTGCATGCCCACATCATGGGTTTGATACTTGGATGTTGGTGAACCACTTCTATGGTGGTATGTCTCCTGCCATGAAACAATTGTTGGAAACTATGTGTGGAGGAGACTTTTTAAGCAAACATCCTGATGAAGCCATGGATTTTTTAAGTGCGTGGCTTGAAACTTCCCTAGGGTTGGATGAGACCTAGCCACTAGAATTGGATAGGATGAGACCACCCGAGTCAATCAAAGGGTGGGATGTATGCCTTTGCTGAAGAAATAGAAATGAGAGCTAGGATTTCCACCCTAGCTAGGAAGGTAGAGGAGCTTGAAGGTATGGCTCCGAGGTGCATGCGGTGTGACAATCACGCACGGTCAGTCAGCGCACGATTTCCAATCCCTGTACATTGACATAACGGTGTCCTATGGCCTGCGGTGAAGGATTTGATGTCGAATGTGCAAACCTTTTAGGACAATTCAAACCACAACAACTTGATATTTCCATATGGTAATACCTACGATTCCGATTGGAGAATCACTAACCTTGCACATGGAGACCAACCCCACCTTGTATACCCCAGGTTACCAAGCCTCGGTTTGGTTCCCCACTCCACAACCACAACGATACCATCATCATCTCTGTGGAGCAAGCCATTTTGAATTTGGTAAGGTGGTAAGTAACTTTGTTGAGGAACAAAAAAGGAATCAATGTCTGTAGCCTGAAAAGGGTGATCTTGTAGAGAATACATTGAGCAAAGAATAGATGGGTTTAGAGCAATCTCAACGGAAAAATTGACAACCTCATTCAATCACCAAGATCAACAAGTTGCTTGAGGTCTGAGAGGAGGTTTCCATCGAAACCTTCCAAATCCTAAAGATTCATGAGGTAGAATCATCAACAATTCGGGAATGGATGAGGTTAAGGCCATAATAATGACATGGGGGTGGAAAAGAGGTTGATCAGCCTATACTAGGCTGTTGAAGAGATCGGGCGGGGAGAAGAATTGCAACTGAGCATATTCTCCTAAAGGGGATTCAATGAAATCTAGTATACCACCTCCATTTCCTGACACTTAGAGGAAGAAGAGGCGAAGAAGCTCAAGCAGAGCGGGCATTTTAGAGGTCTTAAGGCAAGTGAAGGTTAACATACCTTTCTTTGGACCTAATCAAACAAGTCCACCTTATGCAAAATTTTGAAAGATCTTTGCACGATCAAAAGAGATTGAGCATTGAGAAGAAGGCATTTCTCCTTTGAACATATCGGTGCCATAATCCAAAGCAAATACCTGTCCAAATACAAAGATCACGGATCTCCACAATTCGGTCAATATTGGTGGGAATTGCATAGAAAAGTCCTTGCTTGATTTAGGAGCCAGTGTGAACCTAATGCCGTATTCAGTATACAAGCAGTTAGGTCTAAGTGAACTTAAACCTACCAACATCACACTCTCATTGGTAGGTAGATCGGTAAAATCCTAAGGGGATAGTTGAGGATGTCTTAGTGAATAGACAAATTCTACTACCCAGTAGATTTGTGGTATGACACTAAACCAATTGCTAGTAGACGATCATGTACCCGATGTCTGGAAGACCATTTTATTGCTGCCCGATCTGATAATAAATTCTTAGAGATGATCGTACAATTAACTTTGGTAACATGACCGTAGGTTGAACATCTTTCATTTGAACAACCATGTGTTGCTAGAAATTGAAAATCAATTTACGATGAAGTTGTTTCCAATTGGTCGATTGTGCGGAAAACAAATTACCCAGGGAAATACGAGAGTGATCAGCCCTGGAAATGAAGAAGAATTGGTCTTGCCATCAACACCCACTGCAGACCAATTGCTCAATTCAATAGTCATCACTGAGGAACAGTTCAACATTTGGCCACCCAACATAATGGAGCCCCGGCTGGAGCCCCTTTACCTCATGGGTTAGTCATTCTCCTTATTTGCTTAATTAAATACGAAATTGAGCTGGTTCGGTGTTTTCCAAACTTAAATTCACGGTTCTGAGTTTTTTAATCTTAAGTTAGTTAATTGTGTTAATTTGATTATTTTTCAAAAATTTTTAACTTAGTATTTTTCATTTTCTAGTAATTTAATTAGTATAGCATGTGTTGTGCTTTAAATTTTAATTCACCGATTACATATATTAAATTTTATAATAATACTTCTTATTTTAATATGTAATAATTTAAATTTTTGTTTTAATAGACTAAATTATGTCTCGGTTTTGAGCTAAGTCGCTCAAAATGGCGAAAATTTAGCGGGAAATTTGTTCGGCTCCCAAGCGCATATATAAGCACGGGAGGGTGTCAGGCCACTTCACATTCTTTCCCTCGGCAATGCTGCATCTCAATGGCTATACACTTGCCGTGGAGTGCCTGAGTCAGTATCGCTGGCCGCCTTTGCACATTGCCGCTACAGTGCACACCCCGGTTCGAGTTTCGAGCCCAGTATTGTACCTACGTAAAGGCCACGAAGAGCCGTGAGTGAGCCTTCACCACGCGTGCCGCAGTCTTGTCCATTCCGCGCTGGCCTGGAGCGCTGCTGCCATGCCCACAGTTCGATGCGGTTGGTGCCTCGACATCAGTCATTTCCGAGCCTTGTTTGGTTAGTTGGGGCCATTCCATTTCTGATCCAGTGAGCCACAGTTCGGTTGCTAACGGGGTGGATTCGGTAGCCTCCGAGCTGGTTCGATTACTACAGTCTGACGATTATATTTTACGTGGTCGGCTTTCTTAGGAGTTTAGTCATATTTGAGGCATGGTTCGTACTCGAGAGTGGGTCCGATCTTCGGCCTCGGGTGAGATTGATGCGCTGAGAGAGTGGCGGCTCGATCCGGCTGCGTACCATCCGCCGGTCCCGAGGCGGTATCGGGGAGCCTCGGGGATTGCGACGTTGGGACACGGATGGGACTAAGTTTATCGCTGTACCACGGAGGAGTTAGGAGGGCCCGACCACTCCAGCGGAGCCCGCACATCGGACCGAGCGAGGAGTCATCATCTTCTCGGCCTCCCCCGTCACCAGTCGTCGGTCGTGGCGTTTTCGCCGCCTGATTGTCTTTGCCTCGAGGATTCGGACCCTTTGTTGATAGGGAACCCCATTCAGGGGGAATGTGCGAGCTCCAGCGGTTTCATCGGGAGTCATTTTATGGCGTTCCCGCATTGGTGACCGGTCTGCGGGATTACATGAGATTGATCGAGGAGTATTCACTCTACCTTTTATGACTCCGGCGATTATTATTATCAAGGCATTGTTCTGGAGTTCTACCGCTCCATGACATCGAGGGAGGCAGACGGTCCAGCTAGAGATTGATTGATATAGATGGCAGATCTGGTGTACTCGGACCAAGTGATATTTCAAGCGGCATTGGGATTGCGCATCTGCGCCGTAGCGATTGAGAGGGTCTGAGCTTGGGCCACCGCCTCAGGAGTGGTCCAGAACGCGAGAACATCCACTTCTTTGGTCCAGTATTCCTCTGAGAGGCGGCTTCGCCTCGGATCATGCTGGCGATTGACCACTTTATACGTACCGGCTTGTTACTGCAGCATTATGTGCGGAGGAGGGCTCGTCTGGAGCGCTGGATCTCGGGGGATTTTGGTTCAGTCCTCTGGTGATGGCCTCTTTGCATTGAGGAAGGTCAGCCAGGAAGGACTGGCAGAAATGGAGTATCATGTGATCTGGGACTCATAAGTGTGTTCGAGCGGATGGGATTTCGAAGAAGAGACATTTGAGATGAGAGCTAGATGCTACATGTAGTGTCGATGAAGCCCAGGGTTATAGTATGCCACTTCTCATTCCATATCGACCACGGGACCGGGTGCTAGGGTCGAGAGGACCACCACCGGATGAAGTATGCACGCCCCAGGCGGGAGTGCGGAGGACTCCCATTTCGGTCGTTCACCATCTCCTCCATACTACATCGGCGAATTACGTGAATACTCAAGACCTTCACATTATTTTATCACGGGGTACATCCATGCTAGCTCGAGAGAGATGGGCGGGTGTGATAGTGCCATCTGCTCAGCTGTGGCCTACGGGCTGCAGGGATCGGAAGGGACAGTGCCAGTCTATGCGGCTCGGATTATGACCGATACGGGTGCTTCTCGTGATCTGCTCGAGAGAGGGAACCCACCAACGTGCGGCTTCATTGGATGTTACGGCTGCTTGGCCAGCGATTTCAAGCCCACCACCGCCACCGCCCACGCGGTGAGGTGGTTAGGTTTCTTTTGATTTTGTTAATTTACCGGCTTTATCAAGCTGCTATAATTTAGTTTTAGGATTTTATGTATTAGCCATAGTAGGCAGTGATAGTTTTGTGTTTAGCTTTGTATTCATGTATTAGCCACTTTGGCTATATCAAAAGCTATTCAGTTTATATATATACAGCTTTTTGTACATATCATGTTTTGTGCCTCCACTAGGTGTAAATGTTTTTCTTTTCAATTGAACAATTGAATTGCTACAATTGGACAATTGAATTGCTTCATGTTGGAAAAATTGAATCGCTATTTGTCCCTTATATCTTTAGGACAAATTCCATGCTTGAAACAATTTTTGGTCAGTTGAAGTTCCTGCATGCTCAACTTGAAATTTCTCCTTTATGCTAATTCACACACTGCACTCCAGATTGTTCCAATAGGCTGTGAAATTGTGTGCCTTCTTTCGCTTTACCATGAAGCTATGGTATGTTAGTGACTAGGATAGGTTTGTGTTACCCTCTGAGTTGAAGACCAATGTTGTCTTCGGAGAAAAAAAGAAAAGAAAAGCAAAGAAAGAAAAAGAAAAAAAAGAAAAATAAAGTCGTGAAGTTTGCCTTGCGGCCCAAGTACCAGTCCAGGGTGTATGGCGAAGCCTTGAAACCGTCACCTAAAGCCTTAATTGTTTGAGTGTCGATTTGAGTATATGATTACATGGGTGGATAAGTGAAGTTTAATGACTTGTGGATGCTTAATTTTGAAGTCATTGGTCAGAGGTGAAACCTTTAGAGTTAGTGGTCATTGATCCTTTTTGGCTTGATCTACCTAAACCTTAATTGGTTGGGAGTCATCGGTGGACCCAGTTACGGACTTTAATTGAAGTCGGATTTTAAGCATTGCACCTACGATGTAGATGAATAAAGAAAGAAAAGTATGTAGCCACTATCTAGGTTGTTCAACAACTTAAGGCCATGTCGTGCTAGGTTGGGGGAGGTAGCAATTTTGCGATTTATTGACAATACGGTTACAAAGAACCATTAGACTTAGGTGGAAATTCAAGTTGAGAATTATGGATCAATATTGACCTCGGGTGTTCTTGTATGGTTTGATTCTTTCATATCGGTTTTAAAACTTTGATTTCCAATTTCTCAGAAGTTAAGGTAATGTTTATATGTATATAAACCCTTTGAATCATAACCTTTACTGGAAATACATACATCTCCTTTTTCTTTATTTTGCATTCTTTGAGGACTAGCAACGTTTCGGTTGGGGTGTGATTAATGCCCCAAGTGCAATTTTGAACCCTATATAGATGGGTTTTGAGTGCTTTTGCGCATTAATCATCATCATTATACCAATTGTAGTGTTCTAGTCTTCTTAGTAGCACTTATGCCCGACTAGGGTATTTTTGGTTATTTTTGTAGGCTTTTACACTTTGGAGTTTAATCTCAATACAAAGGATGAATCATAAAGTTGGAATTCGAAGTCTCGTATCAGCCAGCCCGAGAATCAATGAGAAAACCAAGGCAAAATGAAGAAAATGTGATGCGGTTGAAGACGGGAGTGAAGATCGACAATGCAGAATTTTAGCGCTAGGATTGCGAAAATTTTAAGCTAGAATACGAAAATTTCGCAACCTTAAGCGAAAATTCGCAACACTATGAAAACACCAAATTTAGCTAGACCAGCAAATTTATTCTGCAATAGCGAAAATAATTGATTTAAGCTTCTCACAAAAATTTCGCTAGCTTAGCGAAATTTACTACAACCTGTAATTACCGCATAGCGAAATTTCTTATTTCGCTAGACACATTGATTTCGCTAATTAGCGAAATTCTTGACCTAATGAAATTTGATGCCTCGTCATGCTTTGTAATTAATGTGAGAACCCGCCTCAGACTTGGTGTATTACTTGATGTCTTTATAACTTGATTTATAGGTTTTTTGAGTACTTTTCATCATGAGGAGGCTATATAAGCCCCTCTTGTTTTGTAACTAAGAGAAGGGGAGGAGAAAAATTTTGGGGAACAATTTGGAGGAGGAGAAGATATTTTTTTAAGTTTTCATTTTGTAAATAAAGTCTTTTATTTTAGGTTTTGCTTTTATTTCTTTTCTCTTCTCTGCCATCTTTCTCTCCCACTTTCTCGGCATAGAGCACCCCTCTTGAGGATAATGACTCAAGAGATGCTTGAAACTAAAAACCTTCTTTCTTTGAAGAGGAAGGAAGCTAGCTTGGTGGTGGGGCATATGCATGTTGTCCTCTTGTGCTAAAGCTATGTAGTGTATTTATGGCCTTTTTCTTCTCAAAATATGGTTAAGTAACATTGGTATCATTTGATCGCGTACTCTCCATGCTTTAGGATTCGATTGCATACTGTATTAGATGCCTTTGTGATTCTTTAGATGGTCTTTACGAGCCTCTAGAATGATGTTTAAATGTTAGGGTTCAAAGTGAGGGTTGAATAACGCAATGTCTTATTGATTTGGCCTCCTGCTTTAGGGTGTGATTCTTTAGATGGTCTTTCACGAGCCTACGAGATGATATTAAATGTTAGGGTTTTAAATGTTAAAGGGAGTCATAAGCGCATGCTACTGTATTGACTCAAACTAGAGTTATTTCATAGGTGAGGTTTGCTGAATTAAATATAGATCCGGTTATGTCATGGACTATAGGTTGCATGTCATAACGAGGATAAAACAGGGACACTTGTTTGCCACCCCAACGCCAAGTTAGTGACACAAATCTTCAAGTTAACTTCATCTTTTACTTCGATTTACAATTCCACGATTTCAAACCATTCCCAGCATTTTGAAACCCAATTCAAGAAAGTCCAGATAAAGCTTTACCTTCGTACTTATGCGAAACCATTTTGAGATGAAAACCCCATCCCGTGTTCGACTACTGAACCTTTATCACTGCGGTAAGCTTGATACGACGTGGTAAGGCTAATTATATATAAATTTTGTGATTTAGCTCAGCTGCGCAGCGCGAATCAGTTATGATTAAAATATCATGAGAATGGACAAATGAGATTCTTGGGCCGCGAAGCCAATCAAAATTTTTTAAGGCTAAGTAAAGTTAGTGACTCATGAGAATGGACGATAAGGATTCTTTGGTTCAAAGGGCAATTTTGAAGTTGAGTCAGCTAAATTTAAGATTAAGTGTGCTCAAAATAGGAGAGCACGACTATGAGGAGAAAGGAGAAGAAAGAGAAAAGAAAGGAAAGAAGAGAGAAAGGGAGCCCAGTGGAGCGAGTGTGAGAGGTGAGGTTTTCTCTCCTTCTTGAAGCTCTTCAGTGATCTCAGTGGTAGCGAGAGAAAAGCGAGGAAAACTCAAGAAACAAGCAAGTTTCTAATGGTGGGAAAGTTGGACTTTTATGTTTCATACTTAATCTGTGATTTTCTTGTATGGATGTTAGATTTGTGGTATTTAAGGTTGAATCATGATGATTTTGATATAAAATAAGAAAGATATGGATTAGGTTAGGGTTTGAAAAATAAAGTGAGTGATGGTTAGGGTTTGATAGTGCATTTTGTATGACATGTTGGGGGGTGGTTAGGAGTTAGTGAAATTGAGGTATAAGGCATTAGATTGGAGTGATTAGAATGAAGAAAATGGAAGAAAAAAAATTGAATATGGGTTGTGCATAATTCGGCCAAAATGGAAATGAGAGGGGTCAAGGGTAGTTTGGTAATTTCCATGTGTTTTTAGAATTGAATATTAACTCAAATGCATTGGAATTGGTTAGAAAAGAAAGTTTGAATTGAGGACATGAAGGTCATTTTGTAAAGTAAAGGAGTATTTTGGTCATTTCCTTAGTCGGTATTTTGAAGTGTGGTTCAATGGGATTAAAGTGAATGTGATGGTTGGTGAGAAAATGAATGTGAATGGTGGGTTAAATGGAAGTTATGGTTAATGGTTAGTTGTGGTTTTTTGAAAAAGGTGAAAAGGGTATCGGACCCAGGAGGCAGAATTGACGGAAGCAAGCGGGATTGGCGGGTGACGGTGAGTGTAAAATGATATTTTGAAAAAATTGGGTTTAAAAGTGAATGAGATTTTAATGTTAAACTGAAAAGTTTAGTGGAAATGTTTATATAAATGTTAAGGCATATGGAAGTTTATGTTAAGGCAAAAAGACAAATGTTTTATCTTTCCTAAATAGATATTATATTAAACTTTATATATGTATCGTATGTTAGAGCGTATGAAGTTGCAAAAATGTGTAAAGGATGCATATGTATAATTAATTATCTATGTGTTTTAATGAGAAAATAAAGGATTTAAATGGATTTATAAATGTATTTTGATAAATGTTTTCTTGATGGTTACCCACTAACCACATGTATTTATTATAGTGATATCGGTGAGAGTACCTTAAGCGTGTAAGGATTTAGAGGAAAAATTATAGGATCTTAACAGAGGGGAAGGAAATGAATTTTTAAGTATCCTTGCGTGATAAAATCTTATGGCTGGAGACCTATCTGAGGCGTGAGTTTCTCACGGCGTAGTGGTTATGAATTTGGATTGAGGCGTCCCTCGTCGTCGGTGTGGAGCCCCATTCGGTGTGTTTATCCCTGGGTTCCATTAGAAAGAAAGTTTAAAGCATAAATTGGTTTTTAATTGTATAAGTATTTATTACTTTGATATATATTGAAAATGTTGTCTAAATGAAAATGTACACTCAGTAAGCTCCTTTAGCTCACTCTTTTGAGTATGTTCAAAAACATTTTCGAGGACTTGAGGCGGGTGGGCGGTGAGAGCATCCTCTGTATGATAGTCGAGCCATCGAGGACCGACGCATGTAGTGCATTGTATATATATTTTGCATAACCCATGTATGTTGAATATTTTGTCATGTATACATGTATATATGTATATATTTTGAAAAGGAACTCGTGGGCTTTGATCCTCGGTGGGCCCGAGGTACGTAGGCGGGTGACAGAAGTCAGGCTCCAAGCCCGATCTTTTATAAAGCGTGCCTGGAATTGAAGAAGTTTTGAATGTTTTGATGATTGGAAGTAAATAAATGTATATGTAATATATTTAGCTTAGTTAGGTTGTGTGCTTAATTGGGTTGTGGACGAGGAGTCCTAAAATGGAAGTTGAGAATTGAAAGATTAGAAGTGTTTTTAAATGTTTTGCCAGGTTTTTGTAAATTTGGGAAAGTCCGAAAACGAGAGAAGCTTTGATTTTCACAGAAAAATAAGTGTTTAATTACCACTTCACTTTCGCATTATTTACTCTAAAGATATGTTAAGAATTGTAAGGGTTACGCTCCATGGATTTTATTTGATTGTTTGAGGAAAGTTTCTATGTCGGATTTAGATCTTAGGAGGTCACGAGTCGTGAGGTGTCCGGGTCGGGATCTTCATTTTCTCATTTGACTTTGCTTGATTATTTATTTATATATGTCTTACATGTTTTTGTATTATTATGGCTTATCTTCAGTATTCATTAGTTGATTAGTCAAAAGTCATATTTTTGTTTGTTTGTTTAGTAGACCAACTTTAGGGGCTTAGAGGGGTACAGCAATCCTCGTATCTTCGATAGTAACCTAACCCCGGGGCCTGGAGCTACGATTTTGAGACTTGCGACTTTATTAGGAGTCATTTAGGGTTTTTCTTTCTTATTTCGTTTTCCCTTTTAAAATAAAACAAACATAAGTAGCGACTCCAACCAACTTTTAAAATGATTTTTCAAAAATAAAAAAGAGTCTAGCCTTTTAAAGTGGGAAAGCAGCTAATAGCAAAATCACAGTCTACAAAATAAGCGATTCCATAAGACAGTAAAGTGACTTGAATACAAATTATGGAAAATGTGACTTTTGATTAGTTGATTGATAAATATATATTTTTTTGTGCTTTTTGTATACTTGATTATTGGTAGCATATCGAGAATTTTGATTTGCTGATTGTACCTTTCACATGTTTGATCGATTGTTGTATTATTAATATTGGTTGGTTGACTTTGTTGGTTGATTCTTTTACTCATCTTGTTATGTCCTTGTTTCTTGTGGTATGCTCATTCTATTCACATTGTACCTATTATTTTATCATTGTGTATATTCCACTTATTTTGATGTGTTGATTGTTTTGTGACTTTTATCTTAGCATCTGTTGACTTCCTCTTACTATATGATGTTTTATCTCATTCTTTACATGTATCTTATTGTTTGCATACTTCATTTGTGTATCTAGTTTATTATATCGGTTGGATATTTTATTTATCAGAGCATGTTGATTCCTCCTTGTTGTGATTCTCTACTCATCACGACACATGTACATTTGATTGATTGGATTTTATCTCATTTGCCTTGACATGTTGATTATCTCATTGTATATTCATCTTGATCACCTGTAGCATGTTGTTTTGTTATATATTTACCTTGCTCGTCTTATCTTCTTTGCCGTTATGTAGATATAGGTTAGTGGCACTATACTTTGTATGACTAATTGTTGCATGACTGCCTCTCACCTGCTTGATTACATGTTGCATGTCTATGTGGGGCACACATGTATCCCCTTATCTCTAAATCCTTAGTCTCGGTCGATCTATCTTTCTTGATTGTGTGTTTGATTGGAGACTTGTGCACCTTGTTGCTCTTAGAGCCTGGCTAGAGACTAGGGTAAGGGATCTAGTGATGGAGCTATATATGTTTGAACATTTGGAGGTGGTGGACATAATAGATCTTGAGAATCCGATCTTTGAAGACTTATATAGCCTAGAGCTAGATTTTAGGATACTTGTGTGACGGTGTGCCTTTTTTTGTTTGCATTTAGGTTTTTCGGATGCACTCCATTCCTTGTACATAGTTTATTCATGAGTCTTTGAGAGTAGTGAGCCTTTACCATGGGCCACCTTGGGATGTGAAGTGCATGTGTGGAGTTGATGATCACCTTGCATGGAAGCGCCTCATATATTCGGAGACTTGTAGGAGGTTGTGTACCATTGGATAGTACGATCGCTTTACTAGGGACCCTTTAAAGACCCCGCCACTCTTGTCTTTTAGGCTACCATTGACCTTCCCAGGTTGAGTTTAGATCTTCTGAGTAGGACTCACCATCTCGTGTGAGTGCATTTGTGAGCCTTCAGGGCTGGTTTAGTCACGATATGGATCCCGAGATTTCTGCATTTGGTTCCTCTTGGAGTAATCAAAGTTTGGATTTGATGGAGCGATTTCTACATAGTCTTGACTTATCTATTTCAGTTCAGTTCAGCATTCACTTATTGATTGTTCGCAGCTCGAGTAGTATCTTTGCTAATTCTGTTACATTTTCAAGGCTTATTCTATTATACAATTTGAGACCACCTTCGTGGATTAGGGTTTGGGACAGACTAGTTCCCACTACATATCATATGGTTATGGATTCGTAGTTGGTTATGGTTGATCAGTTTGCCTCAACAATTTCCTCGATTTAGTAGGCTATAACTAAGTTCTTGGTAGAGAGACGATAGGCTCGCATGACCATATTCGAAGATGAGACTATTATGATTCTAAGGCACCCCAGCTGCTGTTCGGTTGACAGTTTTCATAGTAGGTAGTTCTTCAGTCGAGATAAAGGTGCTTTGCCCACTAGCTACAATGCTTGTTTCAGCCACTAATGATACACGTGCATGTACGGATAGGCTGGATAGAGCTTTCGACAGATGAGGATCTTTGATGGAGTTACCAGTTGGGATGATATTGATGTATGTACCTCGTTTCACTATAGCGCAGTTAAATGATATTGATGTTTGATGACATGATTTGGATGTGAGATGCTAGTCGACTACCAGTGTAGTATCACTTGAGGAGAGTTTTGCATGCTTATGATGATCCACGAGATGATTGACCTTGGTGTTCTGATGATTGGTCTAGAAGATTGAGTTTTGGTTTAACATCATCTACATATGAGAGAGATAAACTGCTACACATGCTCAGGTTATACTTAAATGTTTTTCCATCATCTTGTGGAGATATGCTAGACCTCTCATTTATTGCTCATCATTTATTATTGATGCCACATGCAAGACATTATTAGAACAATTTGGTTTGAGAGTTATTAGAGGATTGAAACGACCATAAGGAAGTTCAAACTATAGTAGACCTTACATTATAGAGATGACTAAAAAGGCTACATAGTTGATGGAATTATATGAAACCAATTCTAGAGCTAATCAACGTGGATCAAGCGAAAAGTTTTACGTTTGAGACCGTAGTCGCGGCGGGGATAAGAAAATATCCGATATATCCGTCGATATATCTTGATCTCTCCAGATATCGGTGATGTTGACACGATATCGGCGATGACGGATATAATGCAGGTATATCGGTTTGATCAATATATCGTGAAATCTCGAATTCGCCGTACTGCAGCGTTCTTAATTTTTCGGTAAAATATCCAGAGATATATCGGATATGTTTAAATTGCTGGTGAAATCGACTTGATCCAGCGGTTATGGATTGATCATACCCAGTTTAATTTACGATATATGGATATTCTTAGCAAAAATATCTACGATATATCTCCCATTATATTCGATATATCAAGTAAAATTCAAATCTGGATATATCATCGAAACCGATATTTTTATCCTTGGTCGCAGGCAAGGATAAAAATATCTGATTTTCTGAATACTCTCGATACTTAGATTTTCAGGATATATCAGGACTGTGGATATATATCCGTATTTACATAAATTATTCAAAATTTAAAGATATATTCAATTTATATATCAAAATTAGTTTGAAGGTATATGACATGAACTTTCATTTTCTATCCCTAAAATGTGATATTTTCTCGATTTTTCTCTGATAATTAATGATAACAATTATTAAGGAAGACATAATAATTCCAACCGTCTCTTGATCTTCTCTTCTTTTCTACAAATAATTAATGATAATAATTATTAAGGAAGACATACAATAAGTGATATTAATAAATTAAGAGAACACATTTTTCTCTCACATCTCTTCATCTCTATTTTTATCTATAATGAGACACACCTCGAATATTGTTTTTTGTTGAAAATTTTATCAAAATGGCGAATATCAGATACTCAATGATTTATTGGCCCCAAACCGAATATATATCTGATATATCAGTTATATTGCGATTTTTATCAGATTTTTAATGTTAGATTGCCTTGATGTTGTATATTTATGTCGTTCCGATGCAGATATATCGCGATATTTTTATCCATGGTCACTGATGGTGGCCATCATTTTGATTAGTCATATGCCTTATCACATATTTACTAACATTTTGTTCTTCCTTTATTAGGCCTCGCGCACATTTGGCTATCATTCTTATAGCCTTGCTTACCTTTTCATACCTACGATAGGAGCCCTCTGGTGTGCGGATGCCTTAGTTTAGGGATCTTATGAGTTATGGACACATTGACATATTATTTACATCGCCTTACCACATTCAATTCATTGTATCAGCTCCATTTCACAGTTTTTATGTTTTCACCACTTTCTTTCTATATGACTTCTTGTTCTATCTCATTCTTTCCCACTTAGATTGGTAATCTATTTATTTTCTTTGCGTATAGAGGGTTTGTCGTGTCAATCATATCAATTGCATCCCGACATTGTTTGAGACACCTGATTTGAAAAACATGTCATTTCATTGGAGTTGTTTTATTTCACCTTCGCGCTTAGAGATATGTTCGTTGGTTGTCATATTGGTTTGTTTCTCATTGTTTTATTCAGTCTATGCGCAAAAAAAAAAAAAAAAGGAAAAAAAATAAACAAATGCATATGTATTCAGTATAAGTATTCCTTGAGTATGTAAATAGATTTATGAGGATCATTGTTTTGAGTGTATATATTACTTATGAGAGTTCGTATGTAGACTAGAGGATCCTGTATCTTGTGCTTGAGGAATGCGATATGGATTTATGAGGGATCATTGTTTTGAGTATATGTATTACTTGTGAGGGTTGTATGAGTGCACAGATCAAGTGTCGTGTGTACTTCAAGGATTTTATTAGTGATATGTGGGATGGCCAGTCCTCTCTAGGGGCTCAGAGTCGATTAATGTATTCATCATTAAATTTTATCAATGATGTCTTCCCAATCTGATGATTTAGGTAGATTCATCCTTATCATCATTGGTTTTTACATACTAGTTATTTATCTTGCCGAACATGCCTCTGTTTCTACATTTATCACCTCATGTTTTATTGATTTTAAGTATGATGTTTCACTCCCCATCCTTGTCAATTTCCTATCTAGCCATATGTTGCACTTTTTGCATCACATCATTATCATCGGCACTTCCATTGGATGTCTTTGTGTCGATGGCTCATGAGACTTCTTATGCATGTGGCATTCCACATACAAGGGCATGAGGTTGTTCATTGAGTATTTGAGTCTAGTTTCCCGCCCGGTTCTTTACCTTATCTGCACTAAGCCTACATTCTGGTCCTTGTCGTAAGACCGCAGAACCGTGAGTTGGCGTTTTTGTAAATCTACTTGGATAGGTATTTGAGACTTGGTTGATATTTGACAGCCTTATCATTATTGTTTTTTTCAGGAGAAGCCTTACTAGTGCGGTTGTTCTTAGGTGGTCTGGATGACCCACAAGTTCGCTATTGATCGGGTGTGGATTTGTAACACCTAGGTATATTTGTGGTTTTATTACATATTTAGAATTATAACATGAAAAATTTATTTTTTCCAGGATTTAAATTCTAAGTGAGAAAAATCTAAAAACTAAAGAGACAATCGAAGGCAATGGTAAATTAGTAATTTGGTGAGGACCTAAAGGTCATATGATAATAAGATTATATGCGAAGTTAGAAATTGAATAAGTTAGAGGCCTTAATAGCAAAAATAAGAAATTAAATCAAGATGAGTAAAGACCAAACATGGCCTTGTAGAAGAACCAAAATATTTCATTTTGGGTGTGAAAGCTAGGGCTTTACGATTGAGAGAAGAGAAGAAGAGAAGAAAGAAAAAAAAGAAGAAATCGAGGTTTGGAAATTGATATTAGTTAGTTTGGAACTTTTGGTTTGGAACTTTGGTTTGGAATATCTCTTTTGTTTGGAACTCTTGTTTTTGTAAGTATGGAACCTATTTGTATGGTTTTGTTGGTTAGGAAACACTCCTAGCTCTTTCTTTGTCTATGTTTGGGGTTTGAAGAACCCTATCTGCAATATAAAGTGATTTATGTTGGTTTGGTCAGTTTGTAGTTTAGTTTGAGATCGGAGTTAGTTTTTGGTTAGGAATTTCAGAATTGAAAATAGCCAGGGCTGACTTACATTTGCGGATCGCGGTGAGTACCGTTGCTGATGTTGTTTTAACATGGAAATTTAGTACCGTGCTGGTGTTTTGAGTCCGGAGGGTATTAGTACTGATCTTGAAAGTTAATGCAGTACTCAAGAAGCAGGCTAAATGATGTTAAGAATGGAGTGCGGCGATCTTTGAGGTACTCAAGATTTAAGGTCAAGGAGGTTAAGCAGAGTGCGAAAAGTTGAGTACTAATCTTCTGACCACATTTTACATCATGTTATCCATTAAGAATGATATAACGAGTTTTGGAACACATAATCGTATGCTTGCTTAAGACGAATAGTGAATGAATAGAAGTCTCACGATCGATTAGCCCGGCGCTCACGCTGGTGCTCACGACATACATTGCGTGGGTAGACACGTCTGCGATCGGTGCTTTGGCACTCCTACTGAATCTTCGACATACGATACGTGGCGAATAGCGTCTCGATTGGCGTGCCGACACCCACTGCTGGTGCTCTGACATACATTATGTGGTGACACGTCCTACGATCGCCCGACCTCATACTAGTGTTATGACACTTATGTTCACGTGAAGCGAACCGCGTTTTGTTCAATCTTGTCGCATCGCCAATTTACCTATTATCTGCGTCCCTTTAATTCATTATTCTTGGTCTATCACGAGCATATACTTATATATTGTCCATTCGGATAATATGACATATATAAACATTTATATGATAAGAATATGAAAATTAAACAAGAAAACAGCAAATAAGTTATGTTACGTAATGCCTATAGTACATACATCTGAATCTACATTACGAACTCCTGTGGAGATATGAAATTTCTTTATAAGAATTATGTTATACATAAACTCTGACATCTAAGAGTTATGTTACATGTATCCTGTAAATGTGGACCACTCCAAGTGGTCATATCTATCTGTTTCCCAGAAGTTATAAACACTTACAGGTGTTTTATCGTGTGATGCGAAGAGGGCGTCCATGACATTCGCATCGGCCAGGGTGCGCAATAGTAGGAGTTGATTAGTACCCAAAAAGTGCTATTTTGAGCCCTATTTATTGTAGGTTTTGAGCACTTTTTGTGCTAATCAACCAAATGCTGGAATTGCACATTAAGGTCAGGTTATTACATTGATCGCATTTGTGGCTAATTTTATAGTTTTGTAAGCTATTTATGCAAATTGTTGAGTCGATCAAGCATGAAGAATTCGAGTTGAACTCAACATTGCAGTTAAATCGAAGGAAAGAAAGAAGCGAGAAGAGGCAAGGAAAATGAAGCCGTCACGAGAAGATTTTGGAGCGAGCTGCGAATATTTATGACACAAAATTTTTCGCAGGATGCGAAATTGCCTTCCATGTGCCACTGTTCATCCTGCTTTTGACATTTTGACTTTTTGTCACTTTTTGTTTGTCTCCCCAATTTGCCCCCATTGCAATAGTGCTTGTTTTGATCTTTTGGTAATTTTGTATTGGGTATTGTCTATAAAAGACCCATTTGACCTTTATAAGGGCTCCTTCATTAATAAAGTTTCTTTTGGCGAGAAGCTTTTCGACTCTCAGCCTCTTTTCCTTTTCTCACTTTCTCCTTTTTTTCTCTCATTTACTGGGCAGCCAAACACCCTCTGAGGATGACAACTCGGAGGATGAGTGGCTAGAAACCCTTCCTCCTTGAAGGAGAAGGCTGCTGGGTGCAAGATCCGAAAAGCAGGTTAAGGAGTCCCAGTACCGTGTTGCGCCCCCTATCTTGGCCCAGGTAAGGGTAGGGGCGTGATAGATTTAGATTGATTTCTCGACACTATAGAGCATTATATGCCATACTGGGGCATATCCTACTCTGTTAAGTTATCAGTTTATTGGTTTATATAGATAGATTCTCTTTGAGATATCGAGAGCCATGTTACAGTATTCGGGGTTTCATTACGTCTCTGTTGGATGACATACATGTCATACATAGGCATATCCCTTATTCACCGGGATCATCAGGTGCTTGTGCATACGGTCCTTATCAAGAGGATGAGTCTTGTTATGACATTTTTGGGATTTCATCATGTTTTTGTTAGATGACACACTAGGGCATATCCCTTATCTTTCAGAATCATTTGGAGGTGGTTGGTTAGTCCAAGAGGTTTTTATCGAGGATATGAGCCATTGTTATGATATTTTTAGATTTCATCATGTTTCTGTTGGATGTCATACTAGGGCATACCCCTCTAGTTAGCGAGATCATCTAGAGTTTGTTGGTGTGTATAGACAGTCCTTATTGAGAGGATGAGCCTTGTTATGACATTCTCTTTTATTCCATCATGTTTATGTTAGATGTCATACTGGGGCATACTCCATAGTTATTAGGACCATTTGGAGGTTATTGGTTTGTGTAGATAATTTTCATCGAGAGGATGAGCCTTATGACATTTCAGGCAGACTTCATCTTGGGGCGTATTTCCTGTTACAGTAGAGATTACCGCGGTCTTTGGGAGATGTGTAGATGGTTTTTATTGAGGACAAGCTTCAATGTGACATTTCTGCTCTAGTATTGATTATTAAGCGGATCTTTGTTGGGTCATGCCAGTTGGCAGACATTTCTCAGGCACTATTTTTTTTCATCTATTGTCGGTGTTGTTCTGGGACCCTCTGTCTTTTGTGTCTCGAGATTTCAGAGTTAGATTCCTTATATGTTTCTAGCATGGATTTTTGAGTCGATGAGAGGAGTTATTCATTTTGGACGTTGAGTTCTTATTGGTCCTTCATGATAGATGCACATGCTCGTACTATTTCTGATGATATGGTTGGTTCGACTTTTGAGCACAGTGTTGACTGCCTAGAGTCACTTCAAATATCCACCTCGATGTGATATTCACTTGCCATCTTGGGGCATATCCTTATTTTATTGATGAGGTGATTTGGCTTCTTGATGATTATTGGTAGTCCTTGTTTGATTGATGGATCCGCTCGTTGATAAGCGTGTTCTTGAATCTAGAGAGATCCATGCATTTATTATTTGTCATTTTACATATGTTTATGCTAGATGAGGTTCTCACAGCAGATTGTTCAAGAGTTCGAGGACTCAGCACATTGAGCCATGCTTGCCCTTAGAGATTTCAGGCGTTCAGACTTCACCTTTGCCCTCGTTTTTTATAGATCAGGCATTCAGACGTCACTTTCATATGGATAAGATGTTCCGACTTCATCTGCATCACATATGCTAGCACCGCAGTTTAGACATTCAGACTTTGTCTTCTGCAGATCAAGCGTTCAGACTTCGCTTTCATATGGATCAAATATTTAGACATGATCTGCATCACTATTGCTAACACCACAATTGAAACATTTGGACTTCGTCTTTTGTAGATCAGCGTTCCGAACTTGCCTTCGCCCAGGTTAGATGTTCGGACTTCATTTGTATCACATTTTCTGCTGCTTGTAGTTTTAAGCGTTCGGACCGTCTTCTCTGATTCGACGTTAGACCGCCTTCATATGGATCGAGATGTTGGTTCATACGCATCACATTTCTAGCATCCGCAGTTCAAACGTTAGGACTTTGTGTTTATACTTGATTAGGTGTTTAGAATTTGCCTTCATATGGATTAGATGTTCCAAGCTTCATCTACATCACACATTTGCTAGCATCCTTCGATTCGGATATTCAAACCGTCTTCTGCGGTCGAGTTAAACTTTCCCTTCATATGGATCCGATGTTAAGACTTCATCTGTATCACATTTGCTAGCACCGTAGTTCAGACGTTCAGACTTTGTCTTCTGCAGATCAGGCGTTCAAATCTCGCCTTTATATGGATCGGATGTTCAAACTTCATCTGTATCACATTTGCTAGCATCGCAGTTAGACGTTCAAACTTCGTCTTCTGTAGATCAAGCGTTCAAACTTCACCTTCATATATATTGGATGTTTAGACCACACCTTCATATAATTAAAAGGCGTTCGGACCGTCTCGATCCTTCATTTCTTCCACGATTGAGCGTTCTTACTTAAAGTCTTCTATAAATAAGGGCGTTCAGATTTCGCCTCTACCTTCTACATCTTGAATAAAGGCGTTTAGGTTTCGCCTTTGTGTTCCTTCGTTTCAAACCAGACATTAAGATGCCTTCACCATAGTTCAGACCCTTAAGAGTTTATCTTCATTAGAGATATCACTATCAGTATTCGTGGTCGCTAGCATTGCCCACTTTGACCACATAGCTTCTTTTGGTTATCTTACTTTCCATTTGCTAGCTCATGAGTTTGTTGCAAGTCTACATATGACCATTATGGGGTTTTCATCAGCATACCATTTGCCTTAAGAGCTTATTCTCTTATCGGTTTCACCATTTTGTTGAGCGTTTAAGTTTTTTATGACAACATGATGGGTGTTCATCGCTATACAGTGCACATGACCATTATAGCACCGATGGGCGAGTTGACTTCTGCTTGTTTCAGATTTCGATATAGGTTTCACTTTTGAGAGGGTCTTCTTTGATGATGCTTGGATCTATATCATGGGTGGGACTATAGGTTTTTTTTTTTTTTGTCCTTCCTTAGTGTGTTTAGGGCCCTTTTGCCTTTGCTCTAGTGTTTCTCTTAGACATTTTTAGGATCTCATTTTTTCTTCAATAGAGTTCTTCTCATTTCACTCACTTTTCACACATTTTACTGTTGTTGACATTCATTGCACTTATGAACTTTATTGCGAGATGGGTATATTTGTAGGCCAGTATTTTGTTCTTAGGATGAGTTTTCCTTTGTGGATGTTGGGTCCCACATTGGAAAGTAAGATATGGAGGGAGGTCTCTCTTGCCTATAAAAGGATAGTCTCCAACCCTTGAAGAAGAAAGAAAGGGAAACCATGAGCCTCCTTCACCAAAGAGTGGGAGGCCCTAATGACCCTTAATTAAAATTTTTTTTTGAAGAAAAGTTTTGAGTTGGAGGCCTAAACTTGTCTATAAATTTTTGTTTTAAGGGAGAATGGTTTATCTCCTTAAAATAAGAGATACTCAAAACTTTCATAATTTAAGGTGGGCTTTGAGATCCAGGTGCAGGAAGCAATCCGACCGGAGAGGCAGTCCTAGGCTTAGGAGGCGACTACGGCGGGGGATCTGTCAGGTATCTTAGGTAAGTTTTATTGACTTTCTTTTTATTTATAAATTCTTCTTTTATAGAGTTATTTTTTAATTTATTGTCTTGTATGTATATTTAATTTATTGTTATATTTAATTAGTCATTTAATTCATAGTATTATTATTTTATTTTCCTTCCTTAAGTATATTGTTGTTTTTGTTATTTAGTGGGGTGGTTATTGATGAACTTAATAATTTAATTTATTTTCCTTCAACATACTTGACACAATTTACCCTTAATTTTTAGAATCCCCCAAATTTAAAAATTTCAATTCTAAATTTCATTTCTCAATTTTTTAAAATTCAAGTATCAAATTTCAGAAATTCCAAATTCCAAATTTCTCATTTTCTAAAATTCAAAGTTACAAATTTTAAAATTCAAGTCATACAAATCTCAAATTTCAAAGTTTATATTTCAAAATTGCAAATTCCTAATTTCAAAATTCAAATACCCTAATTTTAAAATTTAAGTTCCTCAATTTCTAATTTTAATCTTTCAAGTTTATAATTTCAAAAATCACGTGCTCTGATTTCAAAATTCAAATCCCTTAATTTTTAATTACAATTTTTCGAAGTTTCCAATTCTCAAATTACTAATTCCCAATTTCAAAATTCAAATGCCATAATTTCCAAATTAAAGTCTCTCAATTTCAAATTTCAATTTTTCAAGTTTTCAATTTAAAATTCAAGTCATCAAATTTTCAACTTAAATTTCTCAAATCTCAAATTTCAAAATTAAAAATTTTCAATTTCAAAATTCAAGTACCTTAATTTCAAAATTCAAAGTACCCTAATTTCTTATTTCAAAATTTCAAGTTTTTTAATTTCAAAATTCAAGTCACCTAATTTCCAATTTCAAAATTTTAAATTCCAAATCTCAAATTTACAAAATTCAAGTTCTTAATTTAAAAATTCAATTTCCAAAACCTCAATTCATAATTCTCAAACTTTAATTTCATTTCAAAATTCTTAATTTCCAAAATTTCAAACTTACAATTTTCAAAATTTCAATTTCAAACCGGTTTTCAAACATTCAAAATACATGATTAATTCTATAATTCCTATTAAATTGAATCTTAGAGAGTTAAATTTATGTAACATATAAATGAGCTTGGGTGGGGCTCAATATTCCATGTATACTTTTAATAAATAATTTGACATGATTTATAACCAATTTTTAATTGAATGTGAATAGTTTGTATTTTGTTATTGAACTAATATCATTTCTAATTGGTAAGATTCTAACATGCCGTCTGTGTACACATTTTCTCATCCGACTTTGCTCGATTATTTATTTATATATGTCTTGCATGCTTTTCAGATTGCTATTTGTTTATCTGCATCATCGCTTTATTAGTCAAAAGTCATATTTTTCTGCTGCTTAGCAGGCACCCCACTTTCGAGGTTTAGAGGGGTGCTACGCTTCACTGCACCTTCCCAAGTAACATGACCCCGAACTCAGACCAGCTTTTCCAAGACCGCTCTTTCTTATTATGAGTTACATTTAGGGTTTTTCTTTCTTATTTTATTTTTCCTTCAAAAAAAAGGTGGCGACTCCATACCATTTTAAAATAGTTTTTCAAAAATAAAAACGAGTCTTGTTTTTTTAAGTAGGAAACGTATAATAACAAAAAATGCAAGGTCCACACCTATTAAGCATTATTCAGAACAAAAATTCTATTTAGCATTATGTAAAAAAAAACAAATGTGCCACCTTAGTGTTTGATCGAATAGCCAACGAACGATTAGCCCCATAAAACCTAATAGCCCTATGAAAAATGAAAACTATTAGGCGGCGTTTGTTTTTTTTTATTTAACGATGAATATAACTTTTTTGAGCTTAATGTTGAATAGTATTTAATAACATTAAATATAAAGTTGTTTATTTTTTAACATTGGGTATATGAGTAATGCCACCTGGGAAAATTATTTCCGTGTTTCGCCGCCTCCACCCTTAATGAGACGGGTTTGATTTAACTATAATCGGGTTTTTAACGGATTCGGCTTATTTTCAAATTCGAGACTCGTTCGGGAGGGTCTAAGTTTGTTTTCAAACTGCTTATAGTCCGAGACTGCCCGGTATCATATTCCCCGTCCCGCCACCTCGATTATATTTTAAAAATATTTTTTATTATTTTATTTTATACTTTAATATAAATATAATAATAATTAGAAATGTTTTTAAAAAAAATAATTTATGTACTCATAATATTTTTATTTTTTATGAAATATATTAATTTTAATATAATAAAAATAAAAAATAAAAAAATAAAAACAAAAATCAAATGTAAATTGAGCGGGTTTGAGAATTTTTTCATTCCCGCCAACCCACCTCGCCCCGTCTAATTTAATTTTTTAAATGGGATAGGTTGGGGAATTGAAAAAACTAAACGAGTCGAGTGGGGATGAGACCGTCTTGTCCTAAGCCTCCTGTTGTCATCCCTAGTAGTAAGTGTTACTAGCCCTCCTCCTTGTTGAGAAATGATAAAGTTTTTCTTGTTTTGGTGGAGATGACTTTTTCTGAATAAAAAAAGCTGTGACGCCCCAAAACCAGGGGGTCCAGTTGACAACCCGTCAAACCGCGGAATTTCTATTTTAGGTTATTTCACACCTAAGTCTTGGCACTGAACCAACACCAACTACACGTGGACACTCGAGTTACTCGGCGCCACCTCGATATGTCCCTTCACCGGATCCATTCATTCATATTAAAATCTAAAATAGGAAAATAAGACACTTAATTACAGTCCGTAAGAGTCCGATCACGACCCTCTTACCATGATTACATAAATTCGACTATTTATACAATAGTCCAAAAGAATTTAATTACAATTCTTTATACAAAAAACATTTTACAAAAGTTTTCTTAAGGCCACATGTCGACCTCTTTCATAATCACGGCCCGTCAAACGCCGGCCTCCCCGTACCGAAAAGGGGTCCTTACCAACGGGTGAGCAATGCCCAAGTAGAGATTCTTCTACAAAGAGTCATCCACTCAACTACTACCAACATACCATAACTGATAACGATCCATGAGCAGAAATGCAATCCTACATGGAATGTTTTGTGGCATGAATGAGATGAGACTCTTCATTCCCATAACTCGAGTCCTGACCGACTCCCTTACACTTGTGACGCCAAGTGTAAAAACCAGTCATTGTTGTTTCACCCAATGACTTTACTCATTGGACAACCTTCCAATATTCATTTTAATTTATCAAATTCCATATGTTTTTACGGGTAGAGAATTTTCGGGATCTCATCGTAGGCTTCGCACACCTTCCGACACTTTCGCGAACTTTCATCGCTGTATACATATGTCTATCCAAGAATAAAATTTGGATATTTCACCTTGGGGGGATCTACCATATCTTAATTCGCCTAACACACGTGTGTGTGTCTATATATATATATATATATATATATATATATATATATATATATATATATATATATATATATATATTTTTTTTTTTTTTCTATGTCATGCAACCGTGAATATCTGTTTTGGACATTGTTCCATTTTCAAGTTCATCACACATTCACTAAGAATGGTGAATAACCATTATTATGCACACACACCCGACTCAACGCGATGACCCCATACATATGAAATGCTAATATGTCATTTCATGTTACATGCATAATGAGAGCTACATGTAACATTACCAAAACATGGATAATTATATTTTCTACATATAATTTTCATTCACTATATATCCCATGTCAATACATCAAACAAGTATATATTAACAAGATTTTCACACAAACAACAAGATATTCATTTTCCAACAATACCACATAAATACGGCTCACAAAATCTAATATCAAATCGACATTTAGTCCCGCATCAGCTACAAAAACATGTTATATATTTTTTTTTAGCAATAACACAACAAAACCCGAAGACTTCGGTCTCGGGATCAAAACCAAGCCTCAAACACAGTACAGGACTGCCAGGAATAGTCCAAGAAATTTTCAATATTCAAATTTCCAAAATCTCTGATCGAATCCCACGGCGGCCAAGGCCCCGGTTAACGCCCATGCCATTAAATGACATTTAGTTAGAAGTAATCAAAGTAGGTACTCCCTACATCTCAAGCTTCACCAAACTCATATTCGATACCAACGCATAGCCTCGTTATGCTGGACCGACTTTATTCTGCTTCTCGACGAAAATCGATGACCCGATCCCCATAGATCTTAAAGGAAAGGTGAAAGCTCATTTTTCTTTTTCTCTTTGTTCATTTCCTCCCCATTTTCCTCTTTTCTTTTTTATCCATTCGAACTCCCATGTTTGCTCTACTCTCATTCCTTTTTAATTTTTTTTTTCTTTTTCTTTATTTCTCATTTTGACTTTCTTTTTCTTTTCTTTCTTTTCTTTCTTTTTCTCGTTTCTTTTCTTCCTACTCATCAAATTTGTCTCATCTCTCATTTCTTTGTTTGTCAAATCAAGATATTTCTCCAAATATCTCCTTTATTTTCTTGATTTTTTTTTCTTTTTCCATTATTTTTCATTCGACACATGATTTAATATGGGCCATTTATCCAAATGTCATGTTCATTTGCTACACCACATAGTCATCATGCCATATGTCCATCTCCTAAGGTGTCATGTGGCATCCACATGGTCATACCATGTGTCACCCGACACCCGATGTATCGAAAAATGTGAAATTCCGACTATCTCAGAATTCGACGAAATTTGACAAGGTAACTAGATTTCGCGGGACGAATTCAATTGTGAAGTCCGTTTCGTCATCTGAGATCTAGGAAATTTCTAGTTTTCAACCGAAATTACCATTTTACCATTTTTCAGAAAATTTGAATTTTTCCCGAGTTTTACATTCTTCCCTCTTAATTTCATCCCCAAAATTCGCACACACAAACACATGCATATGCAATAATTATTCTAATAATAATTAGAATGTTTTTTAATAAATAATTTATAAAAAATCATAATATTTTTATTTTTTATGAAATATATTAATTTTAATATAATAAAAAATATATATAAATGGGACGGGTTTGGAAAATTTCCCATCCCTACCAACCCGCATCGCCTCGCCTCGTTTAATTTTTTAAATGGAACAAGTTTGAGAATTGACAAAATTAAACGAGTCGACGGATGAGATCGTTCGTCTCCAAGCCTCATGTCATTATCCCTAATACTGAAGCTGTTAGCCTCCACCTTATCGAAAGCAAATCTGATGAAGTTTTTCTTGTTTTGGTGAATATGAATTTTTTTGAATAAAAAAAGCCAAATATTTTGTCTATTCAAAATTTTTTTAAAAATTTCATTAATAAAGCCATGAAAATTTGAAAACAAACAATTGAATATTGAAAGCTAATAACTAAGACGACGCTTTTGTTTTTTTTATTATTTATAAAAGCAAATTGCTTTCGAACTTTAGACTATTTGTTTTTTCATTTTTGTGTAACTTATTTATGATTTTTTTTTTAAATTTCTTCTTATTAGAAAAAGTCATATACTTAAAAAATCTATACAAAATATTTTAAAATCTACAAAATATTTCAAAATATTTTTAATTTTTTTTCTTATTAATCTACTATCTTTAAAATTATTAATTTTATATATTCTATTTTTAGTTATATAAAATAAATAATCAAAATAATTATTTTTGTGTAAGAATGATAATAATAGGGATTGGCTTATCATAATAATTTTGCAATTTATTTTTTTGTAAATATGTGCATATATTATATAAATATTTTTTATTTTATCATAATAATAAAAGTGACTTTGATGAAAAGGCTTTGAAAACTAAATTTGAAAATCTAATCATTCATTCATTTTTCAATTTCAATTATGACAAAATATCTCATTTTATTGTAAAATAGTAATTTCTTTAAAGATATATGTAAATACATGAAATGACAATAAATATTTTTATACATCATGAGTCATTTTTTAAAAAAAAACAAATAAATGACTAACTTTACAAATATTGAGTTATTTAAGGTATTTCAATCAAATATTTATATTCTTTAAAAAACAAATTAAAGTTATATTGCCCTTACATGAACAAGTACTCAAATTATATTTTAATATATTTAAGATTGTTCCTTTTAAGCATATAAAAACAAACACTTAATACTTAGTAAAAATACAATATTAAAAAAATACAATTCTACTTAATACTATTAAGGGTGTTTGGTAAAACTTATTTACACAACTTATTTGAGCTTTTTCTCACATAAATATTTTTAACAAAATTATGTGTTTAGAAAACTTATATAAAAATAAGTTATGATCCTCTTATAAGCCTATTTTAGCTTATTTCAATAAGCTTCATATAAAAAAAGCTTATACGAAAGCCTAGACCATCTTAATATAAAAATCATGCACAGTAAAATTTTAGAAAAAAATTATGTAAAAACTAGGAAAATAATGAAAGTAGAAACAAATTTGGATTTTTTTGAAAATTTATGTAAAACAGCAAAAAAGAATCTGAAACCAGAAAAAAAAATTCCAAAGATTATGTAAAAATAGAAAAACTGAAATATAATTAAAAATAGAAAAAAATTTCTTTACTGATGATGGAAAGAAATATATCATGATGATTTTTTTATTTAGAATTGGCGGTAAATGCATGAATGTTTATTTTATTTCAACTTTAATTTTTAGTGGATAATAGGAAACACTAATCATGTTTGTTATTTTGTTTTTGAAATGCTTGTGATGATGAAAAACACTAGTGATGTTTGATTTTTATATTTGATGTTATTTACTTTATTGTATTTTATTATTAGATAAAAACAATAAATTAATATTTAGTAAAGAATATAATTTTTATTTATATTGGGGATATAAGATATATCACTTAAAAGCTCTTGCCTTAAGTTTCTTGATAACTGCTCTAAGAAGCTTTGCACCTCAATAAACCTTAAATAACTGAGTTCATGATATATCATATTTCAATTTATAAAAAGCGTCCAAAGATTTTAATGAAAAAAAAATATATAATATTTTAGTTTTCCTAATCTCTTTTATGTATATGAAAAAAAAGTGAAGATGAGATAATAATTCACCAACTATTTTTTATACTAAATATCACATTTGAATGATAAATGTTTTCAGTTTATAGTGAATCTTTGCTTTATTTTTAATTTTTGATATATATATATATATATATATATATATTAATTTTTAATTCTTTAATTTTAGTTTTTTTAATTTTTAAAAATTATACCAAAAGGTTTAAGATTTATTCAAACAACTCAATTCTTATAAACGCTTACGATGATCTTTTTAAGAATTTCAATTATTATAAGCATTTCTAAGAAGCAGAATAATTCAACCACTTTAAAATAATGTATGGGTTACTTTTTAAAATATGCATCAAAATACAAATAACTTGATATAAGCACTAACCTAATAAACTCTTATAAAATAAATATTTAATTAAACTATTTACCCAAACAGGGCTTACGCATTCAACTAAATAAAAATTACATTCAACATTAAATAAAAAAAACAAATGCTCACTAATCATTACCCATCTTTCTATTAAAGAAGATATATTTAACCCATAATTCATCACTCAAACCTGCTGAATGAAATGAAGTGGTAAAGGGTCTATGAATCCCCTAAAGGATAATAAACAAAGTAAATAGATATTAAAAAAAAAAAAAAGCCTCATAATTCATTAGATGAAGGTTGAAATTACTTACTGTTCAATTATTCTATAATCATAACCATGACCACTATGAGGCAGACTCAACAGTATTTTTAACCAATTTATTTTCTTATAAGTTAAGAGAACTAATCCAAGAATTCTTCTTGCCGGAACCGTGAATTGAATCACCATCCAAAATTCGTATCATCTCAACTAAACTGCCCTTCCGTTTTTACTTAGTTCAAGAAATCTAAATTGACTGACTGGGTATATAATAACAATAATGATAATAATAAAATTATAAATATAATAATATCCTGAAATCCTAGAAACATACATCTATTTCCAGGCAAGTAGGCTATACAACAACAAAACAGCTCAACAGAGAGTAAGAGCAATAACAAAAAGGTGCCTTTTCCTGCATTTTTCACTATTCTAAATTTTATTAATATGTTATGTTGATGTTGTGCATAGAGAGAGAGAGAGAGAGAGAGAGAGAGAGAGAGAGAGAGAGAGAGGTTTACTCCGATTTCTGATACATCATCTCCATCAGCAGAACCCCAGCAGCCTAAGTTCTTCTCATCAGCGCAGTTATATCCTAGCAAATAAGCCCGCGCTGCCATACATATATTATATAGAAACAAAACCTTCACATGAGTACCCTCTAAAGGTTTTTCAAGAATCTGGGAACAAATGACGTGAAATTGAGTCAGTCCATTACCAAAACGGCCAGATCCCATGAATGGTTCGGCTTCATCTGTTGCTCCGCCTTGTTGCAGTTCCTGAATTTTCCAACAATAACGTAACATAAAATGAAGGATGAGGCTATGGTTGAGTAGATGAGAAGGATAAGAAAGATCATACATATTTTGATTTAGAACACAATTTCTTATCTATGGCATCAATCAAAACAGCACACAAGTATAAACTGAAAGATCGGATAATGGATAGAAAGATGAAGATGTTGAAAGTTCAAACAGAAAACAAGCTCAAGTATGGTGAGTCAAAGACATTTCTGATACAGAAACCATTTAGAAAAAAAGGAATTAAGGAATCGATTTATCTCATCACTCTTAAGAAGTTTATCATTCTACTTACTTTACATGGTTGAATAAGGGCCCATACAATGACATACTCAAAGTTTCCCGGTATTTGCCTGTCCAAGGCAACTATACAGTTATCTTATAGCATTCACTTATGAAAGTGATCATGAAGAATAACAGAAAAGAATCTGTAACATTGAGAACCAAACTAGGAAAGCCCAAGATATTAAAATCCCAAAAGCAAATCTACCTTAGAAGAACACCTATAAGCTTATTTATGAGGTAAGAGAAATCTGCAGAACACGTGAATGCTGTCAAAGGTCTCTACAATTCACAAACTGAGGAAAATAGGCTGAGCGGTGACTTATACTACAGTGTCTGGTTCGGCCATCTGATACTAGTAATCTATCGAAATAGTGCTCAGAAATTGTACAAAACCACAGTATCATTGGCTGTATCCATAACAACTTCTCTGCATGTATCATCACATACTACATAAACAACCAAGAGAATAGAACAGTTAGCCCCAAATTTTATGTACAAACACATACGTTTTTTCATATAAACACAAGATATGCCTCATTATTTGGTAAGGAATTATGACTGTTTCCTACCATGAACATGTCCGGTCTTCTCACAAACAAATACATCACCAATTTGGTAGTAGGTACAAGTTACTCCAGAACAGTTATGGTTGATGTCCATCTTATCAGTCAAACCTTGACTACTTTTCCAAATCGACACTTGATCAGTTACAGTCTTGTCGAGAATTATCCGGTCATCGTTTACCTTCATATAAAAACCCAAATGATACAGAACTGAAACACCTCATCTTAAATTTCAGTATAGCATAGTCATGATCATACCGCTACAATGGGAAACAGAGAATCAACTAAGCATATATATATATATATATATATAGACACACAATCATTTAAAATTGAGCAAATACACAGCCACAAACTAGCACACGATACAAACAATTTGAAGCCCAATAACAAGATATCATACACTCATCCACAAGGCATAAACAAGTGTATTCAAATAGACAAATAAAAGTGAAGTCGAAGGAAATAGTTGTTGAGAACATAGTTTCACAAAAAAATACAAGAAAGAAGAAGAGGAAAAGAAAACGTATTTTTTGCTCATAAAAAGTAGGTTTATAAAAAACAGAAGTACTGCTACAACATTCATCATTCAACATATTTACCACAATAAATTAGAAAACCCAATAACTAAAATTTTTGGTGGAAAAGATTATAATTAGTCCCAAGCTCAGACAAGAGGCAAAAGTTTCAGGAAATAGTAACCCTTTACTTGTGATAGTTGAGGTGCTTGGCTTCTCTTTGCTACATGCATTTGATATAATAATTTGAACTCAGATGGGCAATTTCTGACAAATTCAACAATGTCTTCTTCATCACTTTCTGAAGGAAAAAGCTAAGGCTTAAAAATCAGCGAAAGACGAAACCAAGCACTAACAACAGACATCAGATGAATGATGAATCAAAGGAAATACGACAAACCAAATATCTTATACCCTAGAAAACATACGAGGCAGAATGTTTGAAGTGAATTCAGACTGGAAAAGGCAATTCGCATTTTCAAGTTCATAATAGTTCTAAAAAATATAAAAAACCATCATCAAAAAATTGAATTTAAAAACCTTACTTTCAACAACAAACTTTTCTGGATAACTCTGCTGAAGAAAAAAATATATATATATATATATATATATATATATATATATATATATATATATATATATATATATATATATTATCAGATGAAAGACAAAAATGCTTAAAATTCTAAACAAACTTACCTCAATATACAGCTTTTTCCAGGCACATTCTCGAAACTTTTTTGTAGGCAGACCCCAGCGCATACAATACCTATAAAATTTTGGAAACCATTATAACAATAGATATGATTGTCTTTGCTCATACATATATACATATATAAAAACTGTTTAGGAGCTTCGTATTCCAACACACCTCCTGTGGTTTAATATCTGGGAAACATAAATTATCTGGTTACCTTCCGGATCCAATCAGTTTATGAGTAGATACATATAGATCAAACCACAAGGAGACATGTAGCAACACTAAGCTCCATAACGGTTTTTAACTATTATGGCAAGTGCCCAGAGCTCTGAGTTTCTCTATAACATGCATATGTTTTTTGATGAACCATTTTCTCTTTGGCAAATAAACCTTGAACTACGGAAGTTTATGACACAAGGTTTGATCATGGCTACATAGTTTCCAATGTGTGCAGTAAGCCAAAGCACACAGACTATCAGAGATCCACAAAGGCTTTCTAGGACTCTACCTTAAGTTGGAGGAATTACTGAGTCTCACCGTTAAATGCATGCAAAATTTGTAGTGTTCTAGTAATTCATTGAAATTGTTAAAATGTCTCCACAAACCTTTGCTTGTCTAGAACTCTAAGCAAATAAAAATACTTCCATGAACAAGACACAGAAAGAATAACTTTTCACAAGGCCTCCCCAGATTCTACTGTCACAAATACCAAAGCTAGGACAAATAAACATACACACAAATAACTAAGAATAACCAAACTAAAAAAAATATACGTACACACATATAAGATTAGAAAATCCAGAGACAAACACCTTGATTCGAAAAATGTAAACAGAGTAGAAAGAGCATAAAATTATACTACTTACAGACGACGCCACAAGCTTTCATCAGATGCTGAGTTGTTTAAGAATCTACAAACCAGTGAGCATGCAACAAGGTCCTGCAATATCATAAAAACAGGTTTTATAAAACATCACTACCATAAAAATAGATCGAGCCAGTAGACTCTGAAAATAGTAATAACTGAAACGTAGACCTGTCCATCAAGTGTAAGTGAACATGTTATGAACAAGCAATTTGAAATCTAAAAATGATCCCATGTTCTTTCTTAAATGTAAAGTCGATAGATGATCTTCTACCAAGCACTTTGCCAATCGACAGCAAAATTGGTTAAACCCATTTTGCCACCTTATTATTTTTTTTTTTTGAGAACCCATTCTGTCACCTCAAATTTTGTTAAGTTTAGTTGGACAACAGGCATATTTTCCATTCAGAGATAAATTTATGCCCAGAAGTAATCGAAAAACTCTTAAAATAATTCTCAGCGGATATTAACTAACAAACTAATAATATGATAAAAATTATACAAAGAAGCAATCAAGTTAAAACCGATATTCAAAAAAATGAAAGTAGAAATTAAGCAGAGGGAAAAATTTTTTTCATTCACAAGCACAATTTTGCAGTGGATGATCATATAAGGCGAGTTGATGCATAACTAAACAGTTCATTATACATATCATTCTATAGACAAATAATAAGGCGAATATGAATCTAAGAAAAAATGGAAAAGAAAAACGGTAGAAAAATAGAGACCTCGGAGGAGGAATTTGAGAATATGATGGAAAAGTTCAGGAGGGATCTTATTGAAGATGCCAGTCTCTACTCTCAGGCACTTCTGCTTTCTTCTCCATCAACGCGCAAACTGTTTTGCTTGTGGCCGCTCTGCAGCCAGCCTCTTTCCTGCAAAGTCGACAACATCAAGATCGATATGCACGGCGGAAAAAGGCAGGAAAGCTTATTTTTCTCGGAAAGTAAAGAAGAACCTGATCGGAGGCCTCAGAGAGGACCTCGGATTCCAGAAAATGAGCAAGATTTTCGTCTTCGTCCTCCGAAACTGTCATCTCTCAGCCTAGTCTGGTTCCCACTTCCCACACAGAGACTCGCACCAAACAAACGCAATCCCCTTCCTAACCTAGCCCCCGAACCTCAGATCCCCAAACCTAACTCCGAACCTGACCCCAAATTGAAACGACCTGGGCAGCTGGGTCGATTCTGATTCTGATTTCCAATGCAAAATATCTTGCTTTTTTTTTTTGCCTGAGAATGCTTTCACGCGCCTCTGCGGATCCACGTCATGTGCTTTCTTCTTGACACACGTATTTATTTATAAATTTTTTAAATAACTAAACACTACTCTTTACAAATATAGGAGTAGTAAACGGATCTTAGGAAGTAATCAAATATATAATTACGAATATATCGTTATTCGATTTTATGTGAATATCGGTAAATATCGCGATAAAATATTAAAAGAAAATTAATTAAAATATTTTAAAATTTATAAAAATATTTTAAAATTTACTTAAATATTTTATTAAATTATAAAATAGTATATAAATAAACAAATATATATTTGTTAAAAACGATATTCATTATAATTTATCGATAAATTATATTACACACACTGAAACCAAAATAAAGATTACGCGACTATATTATATTATTCACGAAGATATCCTATCTCTTGACGCAGATAATATTCATAATCTCAGAATATTGAGATAAATAAAAAATAATACACTGGTAGCTTATATAACCCTAATGTGCATCAATGAGTTTATAAATAAATTATACGATTTAATATTTAAAGTTAATTATTTGTAGCTAAATGAATACTGATTTTGATTTTTCGATATTTTATCGATATATCTTCGATATTTATCAATATTTTTCTAGAAATTTTAACACACGCACAAATGGGATATACTCTCGACCGATATCCGATATTTCGACGATATATCCGATTTTTTGTTCAATGGATCTTACATTTAAAATTTGGACTCTACCACATTTTCTCTCATATCTTACATTTTTTAAATTTGAATGCTGAGTTAGGTGTTTATGAACGTATTTATTCATGAAATGAATTCATAACCGTATGGCTGTTTTTTGAAAATTGAGAGCAATTCCAATTTCCATCCTGTCTCCTTTCTCCTTTCTCCACTCCATTCCATATATGTGAAATTTTCATTACAAATATATCGTATCGTAGGCAGATATGAAGCTAATGATGCACAAGTAAGTTGATTAGAACGCCTTATATTATAGGTATTCATAAGAGTTCGATTTTTAATAGGGATAGATTTTGTATTAGCCTTTAATTAAATAAAAAAAAAAGTGGAGATATGAATAATATATTTTTATCTCTTTTATATGTGAAAAGTAAGCACTTTTATCTTCTTTATTTTTTTATTTTTTATAATAATAAAATAATATTTTAATTATTATGAAACTAATGCTTATGCTATATGAGTTGAGTTTCGAGAGAATAGAGATAAAATCTTCTTTTATTTTTCCACTCTCAAACCGGCCAAATAATAATATATCATGCCATCTAGATACGATATAATTGAGCTAATTCAAAAGCGCGAGGGGGAGTGGAAGCCCCCCAAGGATGAAAATATTTGCTTCGACTTTATTATATCTGGGTATTTGATTTTATGGATATATCTATGGGATATTTTTACATGAATATCGAGAGACAAATTAAACTGCTGTGACTAACCCATAACTATTGATCAAGTCGGGATTTCAACCGCTATATTTAAGATATCTCGATATATCCTCGATATATCCCGATATATCTCCGATATTTTATCGAGAAATTAAACTAACGCACGCGTGTGCCACAAACCTGATATTTCCACGATATATCGATCCAAAACCGATATATCGGCGATATATCGGTCATCGCCGATATCATGTCGAACATCACCGATATCGGATATATCGAGATATATCGACGGATATATCGGATATTTTCATCCCTGCGTGCTCCTTCATATTCCACAAGACAAGACCCTCCCTCCTCTTCGATCTTGTCAAACTCGTGAGAATCTCTAGACGGGCTTTGAACGAAATACGCCTACGATGAGGCGCCGACGACGCCGAAAGCCTCGTGGTCCCCTCTGAACTCGTCTTCCCCGGCTGACATTATCAGGTCAGAAGGCTCTTCTCTCACGCAACAATCTATGAAAATGAGAAGATAGAACATAAAGGGAGTGGAGGTTAAGCTTTTCATCTTTTATCAATTTATTTTACCTCTTTTGCAAGGAAACTTCGGTTTCTAATCAATCTTTGAGTCTTACCCAATAAGTTCATAATAATGACAATTAAAGAAGATTGGTGGATATGAGTTACGAGAATAGAGAGAAAATGAGTATCCAATTAATCATGAGTATGTTCTTTGAAAAAACTCAAACGGTTGGAAAATAGAAATATGGATTTAATATCACGACTTACGCTTTCAACCTGAATCCCACTTCTGAAATGGGGTCGCTGGGTCGACCCTGATTGTTTGTGGGTCAGATAAAAGGTCCTGGATCGTCTGGCTGAAGTATGACCGCGCAATACCGACCGCAAACCTGGGTAAGAGCACCTCCGCAAACAAAGAAGAAGGGGGGTCGGCGAGGGCTATGCCCGTACGGGCCCGATGCCTAAGCGCTTCGAGAGAAAAGAGAGACTGCTTAGAGGGGCTAATGTGTTGCATATGAGTATGCGTCTAAGAGTATCTTTCACTACCGTGGCCCCCAGATTATAGTGTATATTATTCCCAATTTGAGGGTAGTAAGGATTCTTCCTATCGATGGGATATTTATCGGCTTTATCTGATTTTAGAAAGAGATATTGAAGGAATAGTTTGTCGAGAATTATCCCCTCCTTCCTTTTAGTGAGATTTACTGATTTATGGATAATATATTATTGAGAATTATCATGTTTCCTTATTGGTGAGATTTAGTCCGATGTGCGTGATGCGAGCTCTTCCCACTATCCATAATACTCCACTTTGAGGAGAGTGGACTGGCTGCTTTGGGCCGACGCTTAAGGGGCTTAGGGTGTTTTATAGGGCTTGGGCTCTCCCTTTGGGCCTAGTGAGTAGGCTCGCGCGCCTATTTTCAAACCCCATCAAGCCAGCCCCAGCCCCTGTGCACGGTGCTGGGCAAGGGCTATATCGCTTCTCAGATCCGGTGATTTCCACGTGTCGCCCTGGGGTCGGATTAGCAGCTTTGTTGTCGCCTTATGTCCGCAGGATAATGATGACCTT